>BOPP01000094.1:2831940-2844704 GCA_017312745.1 Gryllus bimaculatus
GGCTTAATATTTCACGCGCGAGGGCGGAGGCAGGCGCTCGCAAGAGCATAGGGGTGCCAACCAGGTGAAGGGGCAAGAGTGTACTGCAAAGGGGGATGGAGTAGGCAGAGGTTGTGTCAGTTGGGCGGAATGATGCAAGCTCGTTGCCAAAAATGAGATGTGCCTGAAGCAAATATTTGTAAGATATCGGCTTTGTCGGGAGAATACACTTTTTCTCGCGTTTTTCTCGAGTTACTCTTAAAATACAATACAAAAGAATTGATTATTGAAATCGCAAGTTATTGCAGTACATGTATAATGTCAATAAAACACAAGGTTTCATGATAAATTCATTTTGTTATAGTCTCTGAATTTGGCTTTATTACTACTTTTTCACACGAGTTACGTGTTTCATGGAACAAGAAGTTGTAATTTCCATGTTAAGTTTGCCACTTTGCCCGGAAAGGGCCCTTTGGACTTCTACAATGAGCTACGAGAGTGCGCTATGAACTCGCATTGGGGCAGAAAAGCTCTGCCAACTCCCTTCCTGGGGGTAAGTGAACGGGCTGCTTTCCTAGGGAGCAGCGCTTAGGGTCTATACGCGCATGCGCAGTGCGCAACAGCGCCAGAGTGGGCGGAATTCCGCTTTTGGGGCTGCAAAACTGCTCTCTCTCTCTCTCTCTCTCTCTCTCTCTCTCTCTCTCTCTCTCGCGGGACAAGAACTGATTTCGCGGAATACCGCAAAATGGGCGGAAATGCATCAAAACATACGCGGTTTTGGGCGGGTTTTCAGATAACAACGAAAGTTTCAAAAAACAACAACAACAAAAGCAACAGTCAATTAGTTTTTACACATTACACATGATTTTTCACTAATTATTTGTTAATATGTTCAAATTTACTTTGAGAATGTTGATATTTAAACCTCCAGTATAGAGTGAATTCTAAACGTCATATACATTTGTCGTGCACAACGTAAGTATATACTATTTCACATTGGCAGTGCATGAAGTTAATTTTAGAACAAGCCACTGGAAGTACAGTTTCACTGCCA
This sequence comes from Gryllus bimaculatus, assembly GCA_017312745.1. NCBI lineage: Eukaryota > Metazoa > Arthropoda > Insecta > Orthoptera > Gryllidae > Gryllus > Gryllus bimaculatus. The sequence goes on from BOPP01000094.1 coordinate 2,832,974, forward strand.
GCATGTTTTGACTAACCATAGAGAATAAGCGCGCATCTGTGGTAATCTTTTTAAGAGTGAACATTTAGCAAGAGCAAGGAGAGCGAACATGAGAAAGTGAGGGAGATTTTATTCCAAGAAAAAAATGCTGTTCAATTTTTTAATTTGAATTACCCTAGAAATATGTAATGTTTGTGATTCTTTAAGAAAAATATAAACATGTTTAAACGTATAAATTCTGTATCATGTTTTGGAGGCCCTTTCAAGGAAAGGAGATTGTCAGTCCAAACTATTTTAAATCTTTGTCAATTAGTTTCTGCAAATCTATTTGATATTACAAGTTTATTCAATGTTACGAGTAGCAGATAAATGAATTTAAATGAACTATGTAAACGCATTACGGTTTGCAATAAATTATAAGAATGTTAGGTAAACTTTGTGGAAGTATTGTTTGAAGTGGTGTTTTGGCCTGCATGATTAACGTTACCCTGCCGCCTCCTTCCTGCTAAATTGCTTCATCGCACGTCTGAAGATTGAAGAATAGGATTCCGGAACTGCGTGTCTTCGAAACCAAGTTCATCACGTTCCCATGTGAAAAAAATCAGTTTCTGGGGACTGTAAAGAGTTTATTTGGCTCGTAGAGAGTTAAAGATTTTGATTAATTTTATATTATTAACTTCAAATTTTTAATGCCAACAACATTTGGAGTCAATGGCACGTTCCGGTAGTGCTGGTTGATTTTCAAATTAAACGATTAGAAAGTGTAATTATTAAATAATGAAAGGCTTGCTTCTCTCTCTCTCTCTCTCTCTCTCTCTCTCTCTCTCTCTCTCTCTCTCTCTCTCACACACACACACACACACTCTTGTTCGCTCATTCGTCTGTGTGTGTGTGTGTGTCTCTTCCGCTCGCTCACTTTCTGTCTGACGCTCTCTCTCTGTCTTTCGCTCGCTCACTATGTACAAATTTGAACTGGGTTTTATATTATATTTTTCACTCGATACCAACAATACCTGTTCTTACAAAAGTGCAGATAAATAATAAACCACTATATCAAATGATTTTTTGTCAACCTAGCATCTTTAGGCACCGGTACGGGTATATTTTCATTTCAGTTTAGCTTTTTCTGGCCTTGTTTATCAACAAGTATTCATAATAACACCAATTTATCACCCTCTTTCTAGATTTCCAGACTCCTAAAAAAGCAAATCATATCCTCAAACATCCTCATTGGGGTTGACATTGTCGGCGCCATTTTATTGACCTGGCCCTATCTGAGAGACGATCGCAGTCGGCAAACACAAAACGCACTTCGCGAGCGATGGTGGCGCTGCAGATAGAGATCTCCAGAAGCTAATGGAGGCGTCTGCCGCTGTCGCCAACAGCGAGAAAAACAGCAGCTAATGAGCGATTGTTGTCGTAAGCTCGAAAGGCTGACATTGTTTCGGTCCAACGCCGACGAGTGCGCTGCAATCAACCCACCGCCGTGAGAAAACAATCCACGTGACTCTGATCAGACGGTTGGTTGTTGAAGAACACGGAATATTATGAATTCAGGGCAAGCGCTTACTACTTAGCAATTATCATACTTATGCGCGGGGAGGTTAGAATACATAATGATGTAATGGAAGTATATACTTTAATAAGTTGAAAAACAAACTCTAATATGTAGTCATTATTGCTGAAATAGATTATTAACCGATTCTAATTAGGTGTGTGCGTAACATTATAACATATCTTCTTTTTCAGAACCAACATTTGAGGAAAATTTTAATGTTTCTGATTTCAAAATTGAATATTTCAAATATAATTATGCAAATTTACAAAATACTACGCAGTTAAAATTGCATTCGTTACGTTTCTAGTTGAAACATACATTCTTTTTCAATATTTATATGATAAGAAAGGCATTGGAACTTGGGAATGGTTTGATCTTTCTTCGAAAAGATCCCAAAGAATTTAAACAAGATTTCTTTGTATTAATGCCATACCCCACCTATTGCCGTATAATATAAAAGGATTCAACGCGCTTTACCTGTTCAAGTTCAAACTCCAGCTCCTCCAGGTTGGAAACATCCTCTTCCTCCTCTTCCGATGACGTCACGGTCGTGTTCTGCGCATGCGCCCAGAGCGCCAGCGTCTGCAAAAGGAGACAAGCAACTGAAACGCGATATGAAAATATTTTAGACTGAGAAACAGTCGTAAGTTTTTGTTGAAGAATGAGATTCAATGCCCCTCTAATGCTATTTAAATCATATTAATATATTTGTGTCTTACTTAAATTATATTGGTCACATAAAAATATCTGGTGTAATGCAGTGTAAAATGAAGGTCAGTCAATATATTTCAATAAATCTCAAAAGCCAGGCTGGCGCAATCTTCTGGAAAAAATGCTAGAACGGTGGTAACGAATACAAAGTTCACAGAAAATACAGAATCATATGGAAATACAACAATTTGAAGAATGCAAACACATTCAAGAGAAAGCAGAGTGGCCAAACACGACAGCATGAAAGATTATGTTTGAGAAGTTTAAAAGTAATTCAGTGTGGGCGACCAACTAGAGATACTATTTTAAAAACTTTAATTTAAAACAAAATAAATTGGAAATATGTACTCATATTTATAGAAAGGTGTGGTTTGGAAAATTGATTTGATATAGGAAAGAATACAAGGCAAGCCAGCCTTTGCGTGATTCTTGATTTGTACCCGAAGACAATACACAGAACTATCAACTATTGACGAAGTGTTTGCACGAAAGTCCAAACGATCATAACAAAAGAGCGATTTCGATTGATAGGGAAGTACTGCTGACACGAGAGCTCTGAATAGGAAACCGTGTGTACAACGAAGGAACTCTGTTATTTCGAGAAATAACTCTCCCTTGAACTAACACGTGACTCAATGGTAAAGAAATTTGTTTTGAGAACATGAGTTGATTTTATTAGAAGAAAACTATGTACACAAGTACGTGTTAGTAGTATGCAAGACACGGCCTTCCAAATTATTTTATTCCAATAAATTGTGTATCAGTCTATATATTGACAGATAAATAGAGAGTGTATAAATAGTTTAGTGGCATTTATCGCCATTTTTAATGGTTGTATTTTCAGCTCCTTCTAAATATTATTTCAGATGTGAGCCGTTAACGTCAATCATCTGTATTTGTAAAGTATTTTAAATCCATCAAATTCACCGCTGAAGTTTGAAAGGTCTATTGAAATAATTTAACAGTAAAAAGCAAACATATTTATTCCATATGAAGGTTCAGTATTTGGCGTCGCACATATGTGCTACCTTTCCATCTAACTCTGTATTCCTTCTGTGAGAAAGGCACCCACTCTCCTTCGTTTTCCTGTAGCAAAGTAGGACCTTTGCAATTGGTTTATTGTATCCTTTTTAATATAAATTCGAAGAGTGTAAAAGTACAAGTCTATCGAAGAATGTCTGAAAAATTGGAAGCAGAAAATACGGGTGAATTGAAAAGATGTCGCAAAATCAACATTCAGCACAATCGCGGAGCACTCTAGAAGTTGTAGTGTGTTGAAAAAATCCCAATAGCTGGAAACAAAAAGTACACAGCACATTGCTGAAATAACAACATATCCAACAGAAGGTATACACGTGTGTAAGTAGAAACATAGCACATGTAGGGCGACCTAGAAATGCAATACAATCGGAATGAAGACCGAAGGTAAAAGAAGCAGATAAGTAGGGATTTGATACTTGGCTGTCGGGGATGAGTCGCGTTACAGACTGTCACCTTGTCCCGATCAGCCAAGTAGCAAATGACTTCGGCCGCGGAAGTGTTCGAATCCAGATAAGTAGGGATAATAGAGATATACACGCCAACAATACAGAAGTACCACGTCTACAAAGCATAGAATACCACGAGGGCAACTCATCGGCGCAAATCATTGGAACCGATTGCCTTCGGGTGGGAAGCACAGAATGCATAGGGCGCCCCGAAAGATGACCTCCATCGCAAAGAAGCAGGAAGCTGCCGCCCACGAGTGGCCAGCGCGCCCCGCCCCGTCCCGCCCGCGCCCACATCACCCATTCAATGGAGCTCGAACATCCATTGTCGAAAGCCACCGTGCGCCGTGGAATATGATCCAACGCGGCGCGCATTTCGGCCCATTTCTCTCCTCCGCCGCCGCGTTTTAAATCTCCGCCGGCTCCTTCCAGCCTCGATCCTTCACTCGGATACCACCGCTCCCCCCTGGACCCGTTGCACCACAGTGAATGGACGAGGATTTCTACGAGGCCACACGCTGATGATTAACGCAATTTGTTTAGAAAATTATCACTCAAACGAAATGCTATGGTTATTCATGTCAGAAACTGTATCAATAATATTAGCCTTCGTATTATCCATGTGCTTGTGCCAGAAGTCGGGAGACACAGTTGTGAAATTTTTAAGTTTGTGTACTGAAGATGTCTCTGTATTTCTACCCTTTTGTCGAATTAGAAACGAAATAAAATGTTGAGTTATTTGTTGCAGGGTCCACTCCCAAAAACAAAACAAAAAAACAAACAAATAATAAACAAAAAACAAAAAACTTTATGATTATTATGAAATTAATTTTCAGAAGGACTATATTAAATATTTTTTATACAATGTAAATAAGACTCTTGCTGATTCCCCATGAATTCATATTCAATTGTCAATGCATGTTACTTGTTTGTAATAAAAACAAATTCCAGGCTGCTTTCAACTCGACGAATAATAAACAAAGTTGATGTCTCTCAAACCTCCGACCCTTCAGACCCACAGCTCCAGCCACTGGGCGACACCGCCGGGCCCCCGCTGACGGCCAGTCGCGTGCGCAGTGCGGGGCAGCCGACGGACCGGGTCCGGGGGGAACGGGTCCGGGGGGAACGGGTCCGGGGAACGGGTCCGCGTCACGGCGGATGCCGAAACGAGCGCGAAAATAGCTCCATCGGCGCAGTGATGGATTATCGGGCGGCGGAAGGCCTGAATGCCAGCGGAGGCGCGGGGGCGGGGCACGGAGGGCGTTTGAGTGGATGCGAGGGCGGGCTGCACATTTTCGGCAGCGGGGCTGACCGGCCAAAGATGGAATATGAACGGCACGGGGCAGCCGTGTTGACTTCGACAAAACGTGAAAAGTGGTGAGTGATTGGATGTTTAAAAGCGGAACGAAAAAAACGTTTAACTTGCTCAAAAATATTAAAGTTTGTTGATAGGATTTGTTCGAAGGTTGCTGTTGGCTCTAGATTTCTATCTCGATGGCGATACGTTTTAGAGCGACTGATTTTCGAAGAGGTTGCTTCAGTTGGGAACTTTATTTTGTTATCTTTGTTTCTCGACATTTTAGCACAAAAGTTTACTACTTCACATATTTAACAGACCAACATTTCCCAGATTATTTAGAGACCAAAGAGTAGTTTTTTTCACTCTTTATAACTTTAGTACTAGAGGCAAATAAAGTCAGAAACATACAACGGATTTTAGAAGCTACAACTCAACCAGTATTTTGGGAAGGGTTGTCTTCTGTGAAAGACACTTGGTCGAATTGTATGAAATATCAATTCTAGAATAAATAAAGAAGTACATAGAAAATGTTGTTTTACATAACCGACATTTGCCAGAGGAAGGGAGACCAGTAAAATTCGAAATAATATTCAGAAAACTATATCCTAGAGAAAGAAAACATTCCAAAAAATTGTGCTTAGGTGAAAAACAAACGCATCAAAATTGAAAGTCGGACATTTCCTTCCCGATTGTACTCGTTACTTTATAAAAGTAATCAAACTAAAACGAGACTTAAGTCTTGCCCCTTCTTCGTCAAACGCTTCTCTCAAACGAGCACAGAACTCCCAGCATCTCAGCAAGCCACCCACGGCAGAAACCCCGAGTCCGACCCGTGCGTTGTCGCATAAACAAAAATGACCCCCATTCGGCTGCTTATTGTCTCCTCTATGATTTACGCCGCTTTGAAGGCCACCCAGTCGCCTAGCCGTCGGTGGGAGCCCGCTTCAAAATTTACTCCCCCTATAAAAGCCAAGTGGGCATCTCGGCCGGGGAGGAAGCAACGGCGCGCGAAGTCTCGCATGCGGCCCGCGCAGCTGCAACCAGCGACTCCCACAGACTTCAAAGGGCCTGCGCCAACGGCAGGTGCCTTGCGTTGCTGTAGAAAATCTCATTCATATTTCCACTGTCAGACATCTTTCTTCTTCATGATTGGTTTGCATCCTATTTTCTATAGTCAATTTGTCAGTTTGTGCTAGCATTAATTTAGAAAATCATTCATGTATATTGTGTACTCCCCAAACTACTTGGATTTTATTAGTAAAGAATTATTTCAAACAATATTTGTTTAAGAATATTGTTTAATTTTTTATTTCATTTTGAAGCTTGTCATATTTTCAGGAGGAATAAATTATAGATTACTTAGTCAATAGAAACGGGTTGTCTTAGAATTAAAATTAAAATTTTAAGTTATCTGTCTACAGCATTATATTTGAAAGAATCTGTACAAAGTAAATTTCTTTTTAGAAGTACGTTAAATATATCCGCGGCAAAAGTTTATTAGGCGTGTTATTCGTGATTTCAACAATGGACACAGTTATCAATAATTCATAAATTCAATCAATAATAATTCTCACGTTCGAATCATTCCGTTATCACCCATCCAAATCGATGTATTCACACCGCGGAGTCATTTTATTCGACGAAAGTTATGCAAACGACGTACTTTTACCAGAACTTTTCCTTTAATTAGACTTAATGAATAAATACACCGCTCTATGGCCTGATATGAAATAAAAAGTTCGCTATGTTATTATCGTTCAATACAATTGAGTTTTTTTATTTTCGTTGTCGAATTACGAATTGCCCTGGTGGTCTGATGACATAAATTGACTTGAACTAAGATTATTGTCTAGCAACATAATATGAATAATATGAAGACAGTATACTTAAATTGGAACTGATGGCAGCAATGACTTCTCTGGAAGTTTCTCATGCAATGAAGAACAATACTTTTGTATTTGGCAATACGTACTTGTGTATTAATGCTACGATAAATGAAAATGAGTTTCGGAAAAATCAAAATACATCTTATAGATCTTTCCTGCACATAGACATTCAGCAAAAGCCATTCAACCGATGCGGTTCTCGACTCCTTATCGCTCCAAGGTAGAACCAAATAGAAGAGTTGTGGAAATTAACTCGTACTTCCAGACACGAACTATAAGTTGCGAAGACACCCATAGTTAATTCTAATATAAAACCTAACCCAAAAAAGTATGGTGATATATTCTCGCATTAAAATCAAATGGTGTTCTACGTGAGTGGTTGAGTTTCACATAATTAATACCGTTCTAATGCCATCAACAAGCGCATTCCATACTAATTCACAATTCCATTCACTCACGCATTCCAAACTAATCCCCAGCACGAACTTCACGGATGAAGCAGAAAGTATTTCCCTAAGTACTCCGACCAGTAGGTTGGTGCTAATCCCGGCGTGCCGGAGAAGCATTAAATTACACCTCGAATATCAGATTCGTATACGCAAGATTATTGAAACACAAGAGAGATCTATTTTTATTTACAATAGGGCGTTCGGGAAAGCAACATTATCAGTGCTCTTAATACTATTTTTCATTCAATACCGCACACATAACATTTTCACCTACTCACGCTTCATTAAAAGTGCACGAATTATTCACAATTATCTAATGTTTATTCAATAAATCAAAGTTGTACGACACTTCATGTTACGTTAACGAAAAACGTTGAAGTGGTGCATATTTCTTATTACAGGAAACTGCTCCTGCCGTACTTCCTATTATTATATTCTCTTCATGTTCTCGCCTCGATGAGGTTTCGTGAAAATATCCCTGAGTCACGGATGTAGTGCTCGTATTTCTGAGCTGTCAATATTTCATAAGATTTTCAGCGATCGTCATAATACCTTGATGTCAATTAAATCTCTTATGCAGTTCCATTCTTTTAAAATTCTGAATATCAAATACAATTCAAGGCAAGAGGATTGTAGGTAATATCTAATGAACCAGGTGAACAGTATCCTCACGGTTATTTAAGGTTTGATTGAGGAGACTACCCACACCGGAGTGAATTTTTGAAGGCAAAATGTGTCTGCCTTTCAGGATGAAAAGACCAACTGAATAAACAGAGACGATATAGAAGAGTACCGAATCGAAACTGGCACCGACGAGAGCTTAAATTACGACAAACTAGTGCATTTAAAAATTTTCAAAAGGGAGAAATATACATCAAGCGTTTTTGGCATTGAGTCGCTGGAGATTTTTGCACTGTAGGAGTATTAATACTATAGGGGTATTAATACAATAGATGTGCCAAAACAATCCGAACGATTTTGTTTTTAATTGGGTACGTTCTATAAGCATATCCATATATCGGTGTACATAAACTGTAGAGATGTAAGAAGATTGTAATAAAACGTTTTTTCAAATATCACATGTCATTATGGTAAATCGAAAATCCTGAGGTCGTTTTACAAATTTTGATTTTACTTGAGCAATTTTTTTCTGTACCGATACCCCTACTTTTAAGCCAGACCTGCCCTATGAACTGGATTCTGGGCATCGCCAGCGCCATGTATTTCCTTTACCTGTCTCTCCTCCAAGCCTTTTCTGCACAAAGGCCGCTGTGCCTCTCTGCAATATCAATTTTTGTTGCGATTCAAGGAACGTTTGCTATGTGTACCCGGGTAGCCGAATAGAAGCTGAGAGAGATTGTATTGAACAATTGAGAAACGAAACCAACAAATAACTTGTGGGGCTACAGAATGGCACAGTCTTACTCGTAGTTCGTATAATACATTTTTCAGTTAAAGGACACATAAACTATCATGCCGCTTTACAACAGATGTGCGTTAGAAAGGAAATTTGGTGTTCTACCAGTTGACAGAGGCGGTCAACAGGTTTCCAAGTTAGAGCACAGTTAATCAATGGTTAACATTAATACTTCCATGAGCACCCCTTCACGGCTGGTAGAACACTAAACTTTTTCGAGAGATATCTGAACTTATTGTAAACGAGTTTGCAGTTTATTTTAGGACTTGAAATCGCAAATTTTCATTTTCGGGACTCGCTGCTAAGGTCAAAGATGTGGAAATAATGATGTCGGTTGTTCATTGTAATTGTTTAATTTCTTTTAAACTTTATTCGTGGCAGGAGGAATATCAGTACTCCTATAAAATATGTTAATAATGTAATCAATCTCTCAATTGATTAGGCGACCTTTATTACATCACTGCGTCATCATTCCTTCAACGAGAATGGAGTTTGAAGATCAGACGTTATGATGTAACTTAAAAATAATGAATTGAACATATTTTCCATTAAACATTATTACTTTCATAACTTCTCTTATTACCAGGAATAATATGAACATTTTTCTTTAGAATGTAGTTAAGCCTTTTTTTATACATAACTTCTTGGTCGACATCAGACTTTCAGGAACTTCATTTATCACTTTGCCTTCTCAGTGTCTAAAATGTATGTATGTATTCGGCATTTTAGGCCGATTGTCCGACAAGACCGGTATCCTAACGGTGTCCCCTTTGCCTGAACCAGGTTTATTTCCCACGCTTGGGGGGTAAGAGAAGTAAAACACAGCACCCATTGCGTGTCTGTGTTTTACTTCGCCACACAGCTACAGAAATTGAGACGTCTTTAGAAGAAGGCTACATTTCTACTTTTGACTCCGACAGGGAATCAAACCGGGGGTCGCAGCATGGAAACCTAGCTTCCCATGCGCCACGCTGCGGCAGGGTCTAAAATGTATGAACAATATTATGCAATTGAGTTAACAATTTACTTAACTATTGAGAAATAATTGATCAATTTAATGCCCATTTACTAGTATTCAATCGGGAAATTTGTTTCTAATAGTATTCGAAAGGGCTAGCAGTAGAGTGTCCGTTCGTCCCTGGCGAGCGGCCGTTGCGGGCCTAGCGCGCGTCGCTGTCGCTGTCGCCGGCGCGGCTGCGCGTGCGCCGTGCAGCCGGGAGCCGGAACAATGATTTAAGGAACCGGCTCGCCAGCCCCGCACGACGGCCCCGCCCGGGGACGCCCTGCATTATTAAGCGAGCCGGCCGGGGTGAGGGGGGACGGACGCGGAGGAGACACATGTTGGAAGATCTCGTCGCATCACGTGATTAATTTATAATCGCCGACGTCGTGCAGGCCCGCGCACCCAGTGCCTCGAAACAAAAGGCGAGCGTGGTGGCGCACGCTGCTAGTCAGAGCCGTTCCTTTGCCGAGGTGCAGATATCAGATATTCGTCAAAAAAGTGCGACGCGTCTGAACCGATGTATGCAGAATACATTTTTTCCGCGTCTGTGGTGGTTGTTAAGCTATAGATTATATTTCTGGATTGATCGATTAATTACTTTTTATTTACAGGCGTGACAAGTGCTGTAGTTACGGAAGTGGCTGTGTTCTTCCCCACTGGATAGAGATCTAACGCTGAGCTACACGTCGGGTTGCGGGGTTTGACTCAACCTCTTATCTTAAACCAGCGGGGCACCGCCCCCGCCGTAGCAAGCTTAAAGTCTCCTGGCATGTGTGGTAGTGTAGGGCTTGTGTGTGTGTGTGTGTAAGGCGTGTGGATGAAACAAGAATAGGAAGGAGACATCGCGCGCGGTCCTTGGCCTGTTTGTACAAGATCTTTGGGATTTGCCAGGTAATAATAATAGAAACGACGGAAAACTGCCGATCAGAGCAGCCAGGGCTCGAACCCTAGGTCTCGCTCACCCCCAAAAGCAGAGGCACTTCAGTGATATCACTTGATGCCATGAGTCACCTTAGACGGTTTATATACGAATAGTACTGATCTGCGCAGATGGAAAAGTCACAAAATTAGAGTTATTGATGAAAATAAATGAAAACATTAAGGCATACACAAGTATCTCTAATACTAGCAAAATGTGGCATCTCCGACACTATAAGCTGTTTTAAAAATAGTTTAATGTGTTGAAAATTCCTTTCATACTTCATTTCTTTTGTGCCCAGCTTTGTCAAAATATGTTCTCTCAGTATCTGGCGTTGGGCTTACCAATGAATTGTAGTAGCGATTGACATTCCGAAAATTTTCTTTGTTAATTTGAGTACATGAAAGCGAGAGGGCTGAAATGGATTCGCAGCAAAGAAAAGTGAAATGAACAGTAACCATTGAAATTATGATTTAAATCGTGCCTGGTATTACAAGTATTCAGAAAGAAGTTAACAATGATAGGCTTTAAGAACGTGAACCAGTGATCAGGAAATCAAAACCAATGAATTTAGTTAATCAATACGCGTATATAATAACCAAAGAGGATGTTAGTACATAAAAGGAGAATATTTGATGGTTCGCGTTCATTTCCTTAAGCAGTCATTTCGCTACATGCGAGAGGAGTGGGAGTTGTTTACTTAGATGACAGGAATATTATATCAAATCTCTAGATCGTTTGCATTTGAAACTCATTTATTTTATGAGCGAGCCATCATTTCTCGTAATTAGATTTTGTCAACAACGCTTGTCGCTAACATTTATCCTCAATTCAACTTTTGTTAGTAAGGGAGTGGGGGTAGGCTCTGAGGTCCAAAAAAACGTGCGCGTACAATAAGTAGTTATGACATCATAAAGACAATGTTACGTTGTCACTAACACCATGCTCCAGCATTAGGCCGCCTCTTTCTCGAGTTCGCGAGTACTCTTAGTTCCTCCACCTCGAGCGTTCCCGCGTCATAA
>BOPP01000094.1:2844749-2864828 GCA_017312745.1 Gryllus bimaculatus
GGCGACCGCCGGCGTCGCCTTCCGAACAATGTGCCGCGAGAACGGCGCGACAATGGCTATTGTGGCGCGCGCCGCGGACAACGCGTGCATTACAGCGAGGCGCGAGCGGCGCGGCCCTGCGCTTGCACGGGGCCCGGGAGCAAACACGAGCTCTTGGAGAGGCCTCGCCGTTGCGGAGACTTCGGCGCCTCCGCTGCTGCCAACCACACCAACAACACCAACAACAATGATAATGATAATGATAATGATAATGATAATAACAACAATAACCATGATAACGATAATAATAATAATAATGACAGTTCAACAGAAAGGATGACGTAATGGTTCGCATGGCTGTAAGGAAATTTTGCTACTAAACAAAGTCATATCAAATCATGCAAGGAAATGAAAACATAACTTATGGCTTCGATTGACTACCAGAAGGTCTTTGACAGTGTACCATACGATTGGACTTCGAAGAGAGGAAATCTATGGATTTCACCCTTGACTTATTGAGTTTTACAACGCTAGTTATAAGTCGTGGAGAACCACTTTACTCAGCTGAAAGAAAGTAGTAGAAACAGGTGATATTCAGATTAATAAGAGAAGTTTTCGAAGAGATTCGCTGCCTCCCGGCTGTTGTCCATTAGTTTGATTCTACTATCGAGGCAGTTGTCGCTCACGTTGGTTATAAATCCATGGTGATGAAAGACCAGTATCACATTTGTTTTACATGGATGATCTTAAACAGTTTGCTAAGATTGAAGCAATTCTCTCCCAAATGCTGTCATCAATAATTTTGAGCAATGCCATTTGCATGAAATTTGTTCATTGACAAATGTGCAAAAGTCCATTTAAAGAGGCAAAATGACAACGCTAGGGAGCATTGATGTTGATATGCACACTGTGATTGAAGATCTTGAGACAGGTATAACTTACAAATATCTTGTCATTTACTTTGTTCCGCTTGGAAAGCCTAAATTCAATCTTTAAAAAACTTGAGATTAGTGTCTTAGTAACCCATGGCCCAATATTAACCACAATATCAGTTTTATAATGTATGTCATGTTGAAATTAACCCATACTCTCCTTTTAATTGTCTTTTGCGCCTTTTCGAAACCTTTTGTGTTATAAGAAGATCCTTCTATCTCGTTCAAAAGAAGGGCGTAAGACGATAAAACATTGATTTCGAAAAATGTCAGATATCACTTCTGTCACCCAAATACCTCAAATGTCCGCATCTGGCCCGCAACGCCAGCAATCATCCCGGAATATGCCTTTAAGCGATTGCCTCCACCCCAACTTTTCTACCGTCACCGTCGCTACCGTCGCCCCCACCGCCGTCAAAGACGCTGACGCCGCCGCCGTCGCCAATCCCGAGGCGCCGCCGCCATCGCCCGGCTCGACATTCAGAGCTGCGAGTTGCCGCAGAAACAGTCCCGGAAGGCGCCAAGAGAGCTCCGGCGAATTTCCGAGCGGAAGTGTACAGTGTTAACTTGCACTGGCGTGTTCCCCCTGCGAGCAGAACCACCCTCGGGACGGTGCGGCGGCGGCGGCGGCGGCGGCGGACGTGGTGTTTAACCGCAATGTTGAATTCGAGTTACATATTCTGCAGCGGGGGAGCGTGCCTGGGATTTGTTCCTCGTCCTTGTTCCCAACTCTTCGAAATGGAACTAGTTACACCCGAAGGATGTAGTCCACTGCAGTCGAAAACGGGTTCATGCCGCTGGAGTAATTTAGTTGTCGAAACAAAGGCAAGTGTTTATAAAAGGAGAGAGTTGGGGCCACAGTGTTTACTCAATGAATAAGTCACGCCAGAGTGCTTACACAATCAATTTTAAGTTCGTTAGGGACTTTATTTATAAAAGTATTTTTTCTCTTTCAATTTTAAGGGCGAGATATTTAATACAAATATCTTAAACCAATTTTCTCGAATTATCTGATTTGATTGAAATTGCAATAACTTGCCACTTTTATAATAAAAGTTTGTTTTCCATTGTAATAGAGTAATTAATTTTTTTTTATTTCGTAGGCTGGTGTACGCTAGTTGATTACTACATGATAGACACAACATAGATCTGAAATGTTAGTGCTCGATTATTGTGAAACCTAAGGAATTTTTGTATTGACTGAAAGGTGATATGTAATCCATGTGTATAAATATCGTTTTTCTTGAGAAAATAATTGACGTTATTATGATATACTTAAAGTACTAGGTAACAAAAAAATGGAATGAGGCGAAGTTAAGAAACGTAATTTCTAGGAGACTTTTCCACAGCCACAACGAAACGCGTCTACGAATAGAAGCACACATGGACCGATTGTTAACATGACTGCGGTGCGGTGATAGTGGTAGACGTGGGTTTCAATTTATTTGTATCAAACGAGTCAAATTAAATTAACTGACATTGAGCCAGACGAAAGTCAGAAGATACGATTACGAACAAATTATTCCTCTGTATTTAATGCATAACGTAAGAAACAGCCAAGTATCATAAATCCATTAGAATAAGCGTCCAATTACAAGTGAAGGTAATGACATCATAGCTTTCGTGTCATAAGGTATGTAACATTGCGAAAGGAGTCAACTTCATCAACACTCAGCAAAACCATCTTGTATCAGTGGATCAGTTCCCTCCGTTGAAGGGATCAATTGATGAATTGATGCTTCCTGGAGTGTCAACTGCTGTCATTATTCCCCAAATTGTTGAGCAATTTTTATCGCTGGAGGTGTCGGGGGTTTTGCCCCGCTGGATGGCGAGGTCCGATGCCGATATACGTCGGCTTACGGGGATTTTCCCCAACCGGGTATCTCCCCTCAGCGTGGCAGAGCTCCAGCTGGGACAAGCTCTAAGCTCCCGACTGGTCTCTCAACATGTGTGGTAGTGTAATGTGTGTGAGTAGGTGTGTGTAAGGGGTGAGAAGAGAACTAGAGGAAGGAAATGACGTGCGCGGTCCGTGTCTCGTTTCTTAGGACACTGCTCCGGCTTTCCTCGGAGAAACCACGGAAAACTACCAATAACAGCATCCGACCGCCAATATTCTCCTCCAGACAGCGGCCTCATTCGACTTAGCTGTCTAACTAGTGTCGAAAATCTTGTGACCGTCAGGACTCGAAGCCGGTGACCTCCCAATCGGAGGCTCTGCAGTCACATCAACCGATGGCCTTGGCCAACTTTGTCGGCGGAAGGGGTGAAAGAAAGACCCGGGAGAGGTGTTCCCCATGAAAGGGACAGGGAGACGACGCGTGGGACAAGAGGAGAGGAGGATATTGCGCAACGAATGAAACGGCTCGGTGTGCACACAGCGCCAGGCGGCGGAGGCGACGGCGAGGCAGGGGCGGGGCTGCTGGCCGAGGGGTGGGTGGGGGCGGGGGCGGGGTCGGCCACGCCGGCGAGTTTTACTGATACGGTCCGCGGGAAGAATTGAGCGGCCTTGAACTTAATGCAGCCGGCGCGCCACGCGATGAAGCGGAAGGGCACCGGGGCGTTGGGCGGAGGGGGCGGCGGCGCGGGGGTGGCGGGGGCGACGATGGCGAGAGAAGAGGCACGCCCAAGTGCACGTCGCATTGATGAAAAGGTAGAACATGGCGTGGTATTGAGGACTCGCTGTGAAAGGTGAAGGGGTTGTTGTATTGCGTGAAGTCGGAAAGAGAGAAAGAACGCGGTAAAGATTGTCAAGGTGGGTGAGGACGAGTTGGGAAATACGAAATCAAGTTGAGTTAGTGAGACGAGAGAATGGAGAAAGGAGCTGATGTCGTGAAGAGACGTTGACAAAATGACACAGGGATAGCATCGGCGATTGCGTAGAAAAGTACAAAATCGGAAATTTACAATGGCTACGAAGGATGTGACAAAGAAAGTTGGAAGAAATGGGGACGAGACGAAACATAGGGACTGAAAAGGGGAGTCCTACACACGACGAGATGCCCGTGAAAGCTGTTCTGCTGCTGCACGAGAACCTGCGATCGCACATTTCCGGGCTCACGAACCCCAGCGCGAGCGGGCGCGAAACGACGCGAGGCAAAGAACTGCCTGGCGAAGGGTAGAAGAACTGTTGAGCGCTACGGAAGTAGTCGAAGTAAGGAAGGAGGGCATGGGCCAGAGGTGTCCACGAAGGTGGAATGAAGGTAGTTGAAGGCGGGGAAAACAAGGTTTGGAAGCTACAACGGGAGCCACATTAGACGGGGATGACGGCGCCAAGGTGATAGAGACGGCGGGGTTGAGGGCATAGGAGAGATAGAGGAGGTGTAAGTGAAGGCGGAAGGGATGGACGTGGCGAAGAACTCCAAAATGGTGGAGAAGACGGAGTTGAGAGGAACGGAGGCGGTGAAAGAGGCGGAGGGGATGGAGGAGGTGGAAGGGGTACAGGTGGCAGAATAGATTGAGGAGGAGAAGGAGGAGGAAGTGGAGGAGAAGGAAGAAGAGGAGGAGGAGGAGGAGGAGGAAGAGGAGATCGGGACTGAGGAGACGGAGATGGAAAGAGAATTGCAGGAATGTAAGACGCGCAAGGGGCGGAGGAGGCCAAAGGGGTGTAGGTGAGCAAGACGAGGTGGGGGAGTGGCCGGAGGCGGGGCGGAGACGGCGAAGGAAGCCCAAATGGCGCGAGGGAGGTGCACGTCGCCCGCAGCAGGCCATCATTGTCACGTCGCCGGCGGGTCGCAGGTGCGGCGGCGAGCGCGGCTGGCGGCGGAACGGCCGCCCTCGACGGCGCCCTGCGGTGGGCGGCGGAAAAAGCGCACGCGCCCCGACTGCAGAGCACCTCCGCCCCCCGCGCCCCTCCTCCTCCAGTCCCACACCACGCGCGCAGGCGGTCAAACTCACCTTAGCCATTCACAAGGCCAATTACTTTCCGGGCGCGAACATCACTTTAGCGAGTTTACCACTTTAACAGCCTGCTTTATTTCCGCTCGTGTACTTCCAGTGCATAATCCATCCTATTATACCATTCAGTACAATGAGGTACAATCAATAAATCAAGTTCAACTGTGTTAACAAGCATTGCTCGTAGCTTTAATGCGGGAGAGCTAAGATGATCTTTCTTAATAGTATTCCTTTTTTATGCAAAAATTGTAATTTTTTTCTTTTTCAAAGTGGTTTGTATGTACAAAAGAAACATATTTTCACTCCCTTAGGTGTTTTTTAAAGTGTAAATGGGAAATGCACATTTATGGAGAGCTATAATCTAATTTTAGTATCTTCCAAATATCATTGCTCCAACTAACAACAATTCGATGCAAGTATTCGATAGAGTAAATATCTGTAGTCTGTGAGACGTGTATTAGAATTATATTGAAAAGCTGCGGATAATTTAAAAAGTCAATGTGGAGACGCGATACACTATTGTTTGGAGAGTAGAGGAGAAACGATGAAACGCGCCGCATTCCATCACTGTTCCAAGAAAATGAGAAAGTTTGTTTAGAATGGAGAGGTCTTTTCGAAGCCTGAAGAAATTATTTTGAAGTCCTACTCTGAAGTTGAACAAAAGTTCCTTGAAATGTTGGTTCTCTTAAAATATTGTTAATTTCCGTTCTCGGATCTGCATTGACAGCGTGAAAGTCATTTAAATAAAATATTAAACTATCAAAAAAACTTCAATACAATGCTTTTGAAAAGCAAAAAAAGAAAATATAAAATTATCCTATAACATTTGTTTATAAAGGCAAAGCATATTCACGTTTCTATTTCACTTAATGAAAAACTACCACTCAAATAAGGTATGACAATATTATGTGATAGCATTACATTTGAAAGGGGCAACGACAAATCTTCCAAAGGGCAAATTGAGGTCATTTGTGTACGAGAAAAAAATTCACATGCAATTAAATTAACCACAAAAAATAGTAGCTGCAAAGAAAATATTAGACAGAGATATAGTATTCACATTATGTCAGAAAGCTGAGTGCTCAATGTTGGCATCAAAAATGTACCTAGACATCGTGAGTAACTGAAAGACGTGAATAACTAAAATGACTGAAAATGTCATTAGCTCGTTTTATGAATCATATTACAACAATGACAATAGGGTAATAAGGTAAATGAATGCGTATTTTTGAACAGGATCCTGCTTCCAAAGCTCCTTGATCTCCTAATTCCAAGAAACCCGTTTCGTAGTATAGGCATTTCCCGTGACGACACGTTCCTTTACAGGAGATTTAATGCAATCTGCATTCTCAATTAGCGCACGCTTAAACGTCGAGGGCTTCTTCTACAGACCGTAAAACGCGCATAAATTCCTACCTAGCAGTCAAGCGCGTGCAATCACCGCACTAAAGATAACTTCGGGATATGGCCACTCATGCAATGACAATGGAAGAACGCGTTTAACGACCAACAGAAATGCACTTCGGCGAGGTGTCTTTCGACGGGGAGTTGTAAACGACAGGTGCGAAAGACAAACGCTCCTTGGGCACCTCGGCGCGTGGGGGGGGGTGGCGCTCCTGGCGTGCCATCTGACATTCTCCGCGTGCTGTGCACAACAGGTCATCCATGACCCTAAATGTCAAAAGATTGCATTTCACGATACAAAAACGTCATATACTATATTTTTTCAAACGTTTTCCCTTGTGATTTACATTCCTCTGATTATCGGGCATTGAAAAAGTTCTCTCTTTGGGTATATTTAACTGATATTTCATAAGAAAAAATGCTAACAAAAAAATAATTTTGAGTATTCTTCTTTAGAATTCTTAGAGTAGTTTATGTTTAATAATGTTGAGTACAATAATTCTTCTAGTATATTTATTTACAGCAATATTTGTATGTTGTGTATATTATATATGTTTTCATCTATGACGCTATTAACTCTATACTCCTCCTACTACTCAAATAAAGACATCACCTCATTACAATATATAGTCCTATATATAGTCATACTATAGTATACAATAGTGGACCCGCCAATTCTTCCTCGCCAATTCTTGCAATGTATTAAGTTTCACATGCTACTGGTCACGTGATTGTTAATCACGTGTTACGCTACAAACGTTTCAATAGACAGACTCTCGCGAGAGTGGCTCTGTCTCTCCCTGTCTCTTTCGCTGACTTCTCTTTCTGTTTGTTTCTCTCACTGAGTCTCAGTCTTCCTCTGTGTCTCCCGGGAGAATGTTCACAATCGCAGGGGTAGAATACGCAATGAAGACGTCTTAATAATCGTACTTCAGTGTGCGGCGAGTTTGCCTAGAGAGCGCCGTGGCGAAAAGCGCCCTGATCAGGGCCGTTGAATCTACATAAAATCATCAACGTGCGTATATGTGCACAGGCTTATGCACATACCCATCGTCCTATGCCTATAGTCGTCCCGGAAGTACAAGCAATACGTTGACAAAGTTTTATCGAAACGCGGCAGCGCATTAAGCACGAACAACAAACAAACATTGTTTTATATATTAGATATAGTCATATTATAGTGTCTCTCGACATCGAAATGAGAATGTAAAAAATTGTATAGAGTGTGAAAAAACTGAGTGTTAGATAATTGAGACGTACAACAGTATTAATGAGGATACCTTTACAATTGTCAACGGACCCTACTTTATATCATTTTGTATTTCCGCTTCTTTTAGCATATTATTCTTAGAAATTGCCGAGATCTACGCACGCACACAGACACGCGAAACACACATCAGCGAGGCCATCAGCTTTGAGGCTTGCACAAGCAGAGATCATGAGCGACCTAACACACGCAAGACAATCTTCAAACATCCATGACAACGAGAGTTCACTTAGAGTGAAGAGTCGACGAGAGTCAGTGTCTTAGAGAGATGCGAGTCGATTATCGAGTGACTAATTGAGGTTTCCGGACATACAAATACAAAGGTCATTAGTTCCGCTCGTGTAGAAAATCTTTTTTCCAAGAGGTGGCGACGTTCTTTTCCCACTCGATGATGAGATCCGACGCCGTCCTACACGTGGGCTGACGGGGGAATCCCCTTTGACGTATCCTCATAGCGGGACACCGCAAAAGTCACGCTGTAAGTAAGCCACTGACCACAAGCTGTAAGCTCCCGTCTGGTATCCCGACTTGTATAGTAATGCGTGTGTGTAAGTAAGACTTGAGGTTAGAACAAGGAAGAGGAATTTTTCACTTTTCATTTCACATTCAGTAAATTCTTACTTAAACTGCGCTACAGTAGATTACTCTGTATTCCAATGACCCCGCCTCCTCCTTCATGAGGTAAAACTGAATTTTACCGTAGTTTGGCGCTTTTTATTTATAGCGTATTTATTTTGCTCCCACGTACATCATACAGACTAGATACGTCATAGGGTTGAAAGATGGGACAGTGAGGCGTGCCATCGGAGAATCGTCAGATGTAACTATTGCGAAAGGTGTCTATTCAATTAGGGGCTTCAACGAAATCGAAGAGGTTACCACTTAAACGTTTCCCAACGAGCTTTCAGAATTCACGACAACCAAGGGCAAAAACACCATTTCACTAAAGAACCTTTCATTCACAATACACAACGTCACACACGGAAATTTACATGACTGTCCGTTTCGAGCTTCGAAGACATCATTAATCCAAATCATACACTCCAATTTGCTATTTCATTAGTTACCATTAAAGAACTGTGAACATGCGACCCAGTTCTTTAAAAGCAACTGTCCCGTCACTGACTAAGAGTCTAATGATCATCATCGATGAGATCGCACCTGGCCAACAGCTCAAGAAGGGGCGCGAAATACTAAATGAGACGGAGGAGTTACTCTTTCTTATGAGCAAACGCAATAATTACAGAATTGGTAGCACAGTTTAGGATCGATGGACGAATATTGATCTGCTGGTAGAAAAAAGTTATCAATGGAGGAAAGAAAATCGCACTCTCTCAGTCAATTTCAAATCGAGGCTTATATGTGTGGTGCACGAAAGAAAAATAGAAGAGGTAATTGCTTTTCTTACCAGGAATTGTGGGATCTACAAACCCTACTTAAAAATGTATAATTTTAGAAATTTCCTACATGTTGAAAAGTAATCCATGAGAAAGAAGAAGTATGTAATTTTTGTCGAAATTACGTTTTATCAGAGAATGGAAGGAGCTGTTTGATTACTGAATTATCAGAGACAAAGACTTAGAGTTTGCATATTCAAGAGAAAGCAGTGTTGGGTCAGAGATAGAATGGTGGTTGTTTTCATAAAGAGGGTACAGTATGTTGAAAGGGAAGTGTAACGATTAATTAGTAGGTAAAAATAGTTTAATTTTTCTTCCCTTGCACTTGCTGCGTAAGAAGAGCTAGTCATGTAATCGTGCGAGCATGAAAATCGCTAGCGGCTAAACCGTAAGTGGGATTTTCACTCAACTTGATATTTATTGAGCGATTTGGCTGATGTCGTGGCCTTTGAACTTGAAACCAGTATTTTAACTTTCGTGGGATTAAACTTCCTCGGATAGCGTAAAGAGTAGGCTTCAGAGAATGGCGAGGTCTAATTTTCATTGAAATCCATGGCTTTTCGAAAAATGCACAATTGGGCAATTTTCATACGCGTCTTGCAACAACTACAATATTGAACTCAGAATTATTATTAATGAAATCTGTTCTTTACAGAAAGATCTTGAACTAATATCAGGTTCAATTTTTAGAAAATATGAGGGTTTTCATGTAATTTTGCCTTAAATATAGCCAATTTAAAATTTTGAATTATAAAAAAACCGCTTTAAATTTTTTCTTGTTTTCGACGGATAGAAGAAGGGACTCTTAAAAGAGTGGGCGGATCTCATTTACGATCATCTCTCTGAATTTTCGAAAATTGCAAATTTAGATTTATTGCGAGAAAGTATGTGCTGTTGGAGCTTCACACTGAGCATTGAGGTCTCTCCATGTTAGGTGTGAACAAAAGAGAAATGGAACCTCTCCCCAGCGTCGTCACCTCTACGCCCTCCATTTCCATGTCCCCCGCCGCGATCTCCCCGTCTTACCCTCGCCCGTCCCCCTTCGCCCTCGACGCGACGCGACGCGGCCATGACGAATGGGCGCGAAGGAGTGCGCTGACGGGAGCGACGTCGCTTCCTGTTATGACCGCGTTACAGCGCAGCGCCCAGCCCCCCCCGCTCGCGATCTCTGGCGCTGAGGATCGAACGGGCACCCCCCCCGCCCTGGCGCCAGCGCCCTCTACGCGATAAGGCCCCCATGCTGCAGGTAGGCAAACCTCATCGCACCCGACAAAAATAAAATAAAAATTAAATACTCCCTACATTCATTTCGGAAAATCTTTTCCAGCCCAAATGCTCTAAGGTTTCCCACATTCTTTTGTCAGTAGATTGTAAGTTGAACTAAATATAAATACTTAGCCAACAACACGTATGTAAAGCTTAGTCACTGATATATACAAAAACACAAACTTAAATAACTCGTACATACTCTGCTGATAAAAAATACGTATTTCATGTTTTGTGTTCGGAAGTGTTTAAATTAAAGTATTTGGTTTCAAGTTTCAACCCAAGCTGCATTCTGCATTTTAGTTCGACTATTTCTGAAAATGTATCTTAATCACATGTGAAATTGCGATTAAGAAGAATATTAATAGGTCTTTCGTTATTCTCGAAACATTGACAAGCACAGTGTCAGCATCTTTTGTACTCATAACTTGCAGAGAAATGCTGATTATAATTTGTATTACATAGTAACAACTAACGTTTTCAGATACGGAACGTGCAAAACATACGTTTGGATTTGGTCTCTCAAATTTTATACAATATTCACTCCGTGCCTTTGCACAATTAGAACCTCATACTAACACACTGATGAAGAAAAACGTCTTCTGGATATGAGATATTGAATTCACGCTTTGGGACTAGTGTTGAACCTTTTATAATAACACAATTTCTTTAGAAAATGTAATAAAAAATTTCATGTAATATCAAATGTTGTTGTTACAATTTTGATCAATAAATAGAGATATTGTCAGGTATCAATATTTTAATTCCACTAATGATCTCGCGTAGCGATCATCCTCAGAGCTTGCAGCTTCTAGGCGAAAACAAAGTTCTGCAGAACTTTGTTTTCGGCCCAGAAGCTGCAAGCTGCTGAGGATGATCGCTACGCGATAGAAATGATCATTAGTGGAATTAAAATATTGATACCTGACAATATCTCTATTTATTGATCAAAATAAAAAAGGTATCTACTACACCAACAATCCAATTAATAATTAATTGTTGTTACAAATTTACAGCATTCGTTGAATGGAGAAAAAATAATTAGTCCCGCGTTATACCAAGTAGGTCTGACATTTCCTATTTAACAACTATTAATATCATAGTATGTGCGGTGCTAATGTACTAGTAATACATATTTTTCTGTCAGCATATATCTACAATATTGCCCACCACAACTTATGAACGTCGAAGGAATTTAGAAAGACGTTTCCTGGAATGTTGGGACCTATTGCTAATTTTACAATAATACTGAATATCTAGGAAGAATACAATGACATACTTTGTGTGAATCTTGTAAACAATTATTGTAAAGAAAACATTGCAGTGATATGTAATTTTTATTTTAGAACATTGTGTAAGAAATTTGAGTATGTTTGAGAGCTTTTTTTATGAATGAGTTCATTGCAAGTAATGATCTATTTTTAGTTCGAAACTCGAATATCTAAATAAAAATATTACAGCCATTTTATCAATGAATATGTGAGTTTGGAGTTAAATGTTGAATATTACTACTACATTAATTCACAACGCGAAACACGCAATTGATTCTGAATTATATTTTTTCACTACAAAAGTAAAAGAATTGAATATAAATCACTTGTGACCCACATTTACATTGAAGAGAATCTAAATCAAACATTCGAGTGTTTATCGCCCATCTCCGATATAAAATCAGTCCGTAATCATTTTCTAACGAGGCAACCTAGGTCAAGCACTTATGAGCGGGATAACGCGCCTCGCGCCTGTCAACGCTGATCATATAATGGCCTGCAATAGGCGCACACGGGATGTAGTAAATCTCTGGCATGTCAATCGATATGAAATTACGCGTGGATACGGAGAGCCTGGCGTCATTATCGTATCCGCTGCGGCGGCGGTTGGCGTTGCGCCTCTGTTTACGAGCGACGCGAGTTTCCAGGCGCCGCCTGCAGAGGGTGCCGCGATCGATAGCACACCGGAGGGACAGCGCAATTAGCATGAACATTCTTGAAAAGGAATCTAAAAATTGGGAAATTTACGTTTCAGTTGTCGACTATTTTTTAAAACACATGTTATAAATAGTAAATTATAAATAATTTTCTAATTTTATTTTCAGTTTATCTTTTTATTTTGAGGATTTGAAATGATTATTATACTTGAGCCATGTTTGTGAGTACATGGAATGTACTCTAGATTGTGATATTGTTTTCAATATGCAATGGTGAGCATTATTATTAAGTAAAACAAAAATGTTAAATGTTAGTGATGTCCATGGTGTCCAGAAATTAATTATAAAATTCGGATTGATAGTGATTGTCAAGCCCAAAGCCAACTGGGGAGGTGATGGAATAGTCATATGAAATCTTGGACGATATATTTCACTGTAGATGTGTTCAAGAAAATTGACTACATTTAATTTCATTTTAAACGCGTTTGTAAATATAAAATGTTTGTTGTTATTTATCGTTTAATAAAAGTTTCCATAAATACAAATTCTTAGTTTGTTATAAGTTGTGTTTTGCTTTATTTTTCCACAAAATGTCCTCCTTCAAGGATACTTTTAAATAAAGTAACAAACAAATCATTGATTACTTCTATGCATACACACCTCTTTCACAGTTTTCCAAGAGCGTTTGAAAAGTAAAATAGAGAACAGAATCTCTTATAAATTGAACTCTTATAAATTAACTTCTCCAATTTGAATTTTGAACAGCCAATATCCAGTTATCTATCGTCTGATCAATACAATAGTAAGTGACCGACGCATTGAACGCACGGAAGAGTACCTTCTGTATGAGCAGCAGTTGGTTGTTTCGTCAAGTATCAATTCCACTCGTATTTCACCCCGGGGGCCATACGTTCATGGTCACCCCGAAGAGAGATGGAGCGAGAGATACGCGAGGCCGTTCCACGCGTCGGATGCGGGCCCGCGAGCTTCCCCGCTTGTCCGTTCGCGCGCTCCGCTCGCGGCGCGGAAGCGCGCTCTTCGCGCGTCTTTTGTCTCGTACGCGGGCGCCGAGCGCGCCAAGATTTATTTCGCTGTAAACCGCATTTTAATGGCGTCGTTGGGGGCGTCTTCGTCATCTCCACGGGGTCGTCGGCCTCTGCGTGGCTGATCTCTGTCGCCGCCACCGCCGCCGCAGCGAAGAGAGCGCTGGACTTTACTGTCTCGTTCAACCTCCTCCGGGGATAGGGACTGATATACTCGGATGTCCGCAAAGCACTTCCACTTCCATTTCCACGTTTGCAGGGGATGGCGTCTTCTATGTATCATCAGTATTCTGACAATCAAGTGGCATTAAATTGCATTGTGCAGATGCCCATCTGAATGTTTACATTTTATTGATCATTGTGATGGATATAAGTAATTTAATACTTATTATAAACTACCAATGTGCAGCATTGTCCAAAAGTCTACTTTTTTGTATACATTTAGGCATTATGTACGTATTATATACGTATGAATTTAGGCAATATGTATGTATTATTGGGCATTAACTTATACTTATTTATATGTTAAGGACGATACTAAGTCATATCTGAATTTTTCGAAACTAACTGTTACATTGCAACTTGCGTGTTATATATGAATCTTTGAATTCGTGGAAAATATTTTTCCACCCATGAAAAAAATTAGATGTGTCATTTTTTTGGGAAGACAGAATTTCGTAAACAAACGGAATTTCGTAATTGACAACAGAGACACGTTTAATAGCTTCAGTGAACTGCAGTGGTTGTGGTATAGAGCAACAGAATGCAGTGCTGTGCAGTGTAATACCTTTTTTGTATACTCTAAAATGTATCATTTTATTATCATTATTATTAATTTTATCATTATTACCATTATTATTAACATTATATTGATATTCATTATTTTTATATTAGAGCCACTGATTTGTACTCAATTCCACTTAAATGTAATGGTACAAGATTCGCCACATTGCAAATATTTACATTCTTCTTATCCCTTGCGACTCCGGTTGTTTATCGAAAACAAAGTATACCCTTACTGAGTGGTTATTCGCTAAACGTCGTCGGCTTAATATTACGTGACTAGCGCGAGGAATTATGCTGCGCGTACAGTCCAGCTCCCTCCGACATAACAACAGAGCTGGAATGAAGTCGATTAAATAAATGAAAAACTTTAAAGAGTTCATTTTCTCGGTATCCTTGCCTTAGCAAAAATCTACGAGCCATTTCACAAGCCCTTCACTAATACAGAAAGTTGCAAGTCGGTATATTTGGGTATTGTTATAAAACAAAAATGTCACTAACTTAATTCCGTCATCGAAATTATTTATTATAACGCGTGTTGTACATAAGTGCAAGGCAATTGAATTGTATTCTCATACTTCTTTTATAGTTACGAGTAATAATTGTAACAAAGTAAACCATTGACTGATAAAGGGGCTTAATTTTAAACATTTCAAGAGTCCTTCATTCGATGACACTTGAGACATTTCTCTGTTTTAGTAAGCGTTGCACATCCATAACCTCGATTGCATAGTTTATGATAACCGACATTTTACACATTTCTGAGTACACGTAGGCTTCCGCGGCTCGAGTTCATTACTTCACGGCGCACTTGCGTTACCCGACCCCTAGGCTGAAAAAGATAGAACACCGGAGGCGGACCTTTACCGTGTCACTAGCCTGAAGAAGCCTGCGACATGACAGGCGAAACGTCGGCCTCTCTGCCAACGACGCGGCGTCACCCGGACAGCCTAGAAGTAAAGTACATTTCTGAGTAGTACAGAAAATAACTGAACATCAAATACTTGAAAGATCAAAATCACATGTACTAGCTTTATAACATTTTTATTATCATCACTCGACGCAAAATCAATAAGGCGATTTCCTTAGGAGCAAATTTAAGGAAACAAGTGGCATAGAAAACTTGGCATTTGTCATGAAACAATATAGTTTACACTAGGTTGCTTGGCCATGATCAAAGTAGCTCATACTTTTCGAGCTGATAAAACATAATGTACAGTCGTTTTTACAATACTAAATGACCATTTATTGGTATTTCATTTTACAAAACTGTTGGTAAACAAATGAAGTTCACAGAAAAAGATAGTTTAAGTTCTACAAGACTTTATTGGCAATGCTACCCGTTTACGTGAAGTCAAGAGTTGCTCGCGCCGCCATCTTACTTTCTACCGCTTGACTTAACTTGCAGAGGCAGGATTGCCAATATATTTCTATATATTACATAACAGACGTACTTCTGTGGAGCAGATGTACTTAGCGGTCTGCAAAAACTGCAAGTGCTCTTCATTGTCAAAAAGAAAGCCTAGCGGATTGCCGATTTCCAACCGTATGTGCAAATTAAACCAAGGAGCCCAAGTGTCATTTCTAGGTAAGGCAGAAGTCTAAGGTCGTTGCCATCAATTCTGTGAATAAAGCGAGAGCTAAATGAAGCATTGTATAATGATCTTATAAATAGATGTAAGAAAATTTTTTTATTGCATAAATTAACTTAAAAAACGAATATATTCCCGGATGCTTGATGGACCGCAGAACCAAGACATTTTGCAACTATTTTGTAAATAATTAACTTTCACAAATTTTCCAAAATAAGGAAAAATATGTCCACAATTATTTTGGAATTAAAAAAAAAAATTTGTTATATCTAGATAACTTATGGCTCTTCCCTGAGACACCCACGTTTACCGTATGGGGATTCGCGCGACTCACATTAATTCATTTCTTCTGAAGTGTTCCGCTGTGGTCACCGTAGTTACTCTTGGTTGCCAGCGAGACAGAGAAGATAGAGAAGCACTTACAGACTACGTAAAGAGGAGTAACACTACAATAATTATATTTTATCTTGTCTTAAAAATCTGAAAAGTATATATCTGAGAGACTCAAAATGTTGGGGAATACACATAATTAAGGATATAAAACCAAACAAACGTCGATGCCTAGTAAGGCATTCCATCTTATTCCGTGTTGTAGAGCAATGCACGTTGAAACGACGCGATTTTGTGTGGAAATAGGAACAAAATTAGTTAAAACATTTTCTTTTTGAATGTTATACATGATTGCTTAAATTCGTGGAAAATATTTGTGCACCAAAATGTATGTAATTTTTAAGGAACCCGGCGGTTTAGTAAACAAACATTGACGTCGGAGAAAAATTTAATAGCTGCGGGAGTAACAGACAAGTTTCGTGGTTTCTATATATACGTTTAGCATTTAATTAAGCACATTTTTGCTCGTATAATCTCAATATAATCACCATATAATAGAAAATAAAATTCCGTAATGCATAACTATCTTAACAAAGAGCATACGACCTGCCGGTTTTGTTTATTCTTTTTTTTTTTTTTTTTTTTTTGGTGCGATTGTCTGACATTGTTGGAAATACTTTAACAGACATATGCTGCATTCTCGAAGTACGCAGCGACTTTCAGAGTAAATACCTATAAGTGTATCGAGCAGTTCGCAATCAGTTACTAAACAGACGAGATACGACGTCCTACTCTGAAACACGAGAGTGTCATGGGATCTCGGACGGTCCTGGCAGGGTGAACGGCGCGCGGGAGGGGAAAGGAGGGAGGGGGAAAGGAGGAGGGAGGGAGGGAGGGAGGGACGGCCAGTGAGGAGGCTCTGCAAGAGGAAGTGCACTTCGCAAAGTACGAGACAAGACGCATTCTGACAGGTAAAGTATGAGAAATGGGGGAGAGCAACTCGGAACTTCGACACGCCGAGGAATTTCGTAATTCTTGGAGTGGATTTAATTTCAGAAAATGGATTAGACGATAAAGTAAACTTATTGATTGGAAGCCACTCCATATTTCCTTCGCTCCCTCGCTTGAGATGGAGGTGGAGGTGGAGGCGAAGACGTGGCACCTTTGGGAGGCCGTTCTACTTCTCGAGAGTTGGTTTCAATTCCTCTCTGGATTTGGGGCATCGATTTTTATTTTAAACTTATCGTGATTTGTTCTTTAACTAGTTACAGCAAAACAAAAAAAAATACTCTCTATAAACATGAACACACTCTCGACACACATGTTTACACATATAACTTGCCAAGTAATTTTAGAAAATCAGACCAAGAGGCAATGTAGTAAATTTAAATGCTCAAATCCTTGCAGGAATTTTCGAATGTTATGTAAATAGTTCAAAATAAACTTCGAAAAGAATGAGCAGAAATAGAAAGTAGGATAGATGAGAAAACAAGTGGACTATTTCCTAAAGTTAAAAAAAAAAATGTTTTGGAAAAAATAGAGCGGGGAGTGTTGGAGTTTTCTCAAAGCTCGGTAACCTAGATGCGACAAATGTAACTACACCTTATACCAGAAAATTGGAAGGTCATTCGGAGGGTAATTAAAGAGCTTAAATTAAACCGAAAAGTAATATCTGCGTGTATACTTATTTTTGATGAAAATATTGATACAAATGTGAAACGGCATGGACGCAATAGTGAATAGAGCTAGTTATAGGATTCCGAAGAGAATGAAAGGAAGTATTAATATTCAATTAAAAGAAAAACATTCAATGAAACTATAGTATCGGAGGTATTTTTACTTTAAAATAGCCTGTATGCTGTCGAACCACAGAATGAAGTAAATGTAAACAAACGGGATTTATCCCTTCACTGAACCGCGTTGTCCGGGGCCACTGCACTGTCATCTTACCAGCTGTCAACGCTCCGCTGTCACCGCCGGCTGTTGGTGATATCGAATTCATGCACACCACGTTGCAGAATATCTTTCTATCGCAATGTTCAGGATACGCAAGAGTAACGGTCAACTGTTTGATAATGCAATCACTCGGCATATAATTTCTGAAGTTACTATACAAATTGTTGATATCATGTCATGAAACGTTTGCACACCACAAAAAGCGCGAGCTGGTATAGTCTCATATTTGTCACAATAATTTTTACTTTCTCGCAATCGTTCAAATGTTATGCAATCGTTCGCAGGAACATAGCGATTTTTCGGCAGAATAACTTTGATTACCGATCCCTGGTAAGGAAAAAGAGGATAATTACTGTTTCTGTTTATAGTAAATTACTTTCTGGTACTGTAGCCAGATTCCATGTGGGTCCTTGATACCGAAAAA
Source organism: Gryllus bimaculatus (assembly GCA_017312745.1). Taxonomy (NCBI): domain Eukaryota; kingdom Metazoa; phylum Arthropoda; class Insecta; order Orthoptera; family Gryllidae; genus Gryllus; species Gryllus bimaculatus. The sequence continues at coordinate 2,862,944 of BOPP01000094.1, forward strand.
TCAATTGACGGCAGATTGTCTGTTTGCCTCTCTGTCCGTCTTGACCAAAATCGTGCAGTGGATTTTTTCCAAAACTGATTTGTCGCGATCGATCTGAACGAACGAGACACTCTGGGAGTTTCAACACTTTAAATTTTTTCTCAAAAATGGCATTACATTTTTTTAATAAACTTTATTCTCGGATAGTATAAAAATCGCTTAAAAGAATGGTGCAGGTCCCATGTTCGTTAAAATTCGAGATTTTTCGAAAATTGCAAGAGTTCAATTTTTGGGGGTGTTTATACAACTATAATATTGAAGATAGTGAACGTAGATTTTTTCTCTAAACAGCACCTACTGTTTCTTTAAATTCTCTTCTCATGTGTATCTAGGGACGGTAAAAAAATATGGTGCTAATTCCATATTCAGTGACTTCTATGTATTTTCGAAAATTGCGAAAAGTTAACATTTCGAAAATGCAAACAGAGATTTTTATCTTAGATAAAGCCTCTTCCAAAATGCAGCTTTTAAAAAATATCATGTTCAGTTTTTTGAAAAATGAGTTTTCGCGACATTTTGACATGAAATTAATGCAATTTATAAAACAACATTTTATCGAAAACCGCTCCATATTTTTTCTTAAATTTTTTCCTCGAATAGAAGAGACGAAGCTTAAAAAAATAGCTCAGGTCTCATTTTGATTGTTTTCTGTGAATTTTTGAAAATTCGAAGAAATGATGCGAAAAAGTATGTGTTGTTGTTACACCACTATTTATTACATGTAAACCTAAAATTGGTACAAAACTGCAGTAATATATCATTGATTTAACATACTTACGTGAAAATTGTGTTATTGTTACTTACATGAAAAAAGTCGTTCATTTTGAATTTAACGATGGTTCTATCGCCTATCAATTGCAAGCTCCATATTCCTCTTCCACAATTAATTAAATACGTTTAAAATGGCAGATGCTTTGTCACATTCTGTCTAAATTTTTCGCGAATGTTTCACAATTTCAGACAATGGAATCGATTATTGAGAATGACATTTTAATGTTAAATGCTTTACACAGCATACACTCAATAGCCACGCCCCATTCCCAGTCACCTACCCGCAGTTTTGAACAGCAGATCTTGAGGCTGTAATACTTTTACGCTTATTCATTCGACACAGCTCAAACAGTTTCACTGCGCAATGAGCACACGTGTTACGGGGTCAGCCACAATATCGAAACTACTTCTTCGCGTAGTATGTATCTTCGTTTACCTCCCTCGTTCGAAGAAACACACACAATCTAATGTAAATTTACACTCATTTGAGACGCTTACAGAAAATTTCCTATAGTATATTACGAGCGTTTACTTGAAATTTAAGGAAATATTTTATTACACGTGTACTTAAAGAAGTCCGGGGAAGAAAGCCTATTGCGGAATTGCAGCCAATCAGCGACTGTCTACCCACGCGGCAATTTTTACCACCATTCGTTCTCACGATGGATAAAGACAATTTCTTCTAAACAATTCTAAAGCAACAATTATATTATAAATTACTCATTCAAATTATGCAAAGGAAAATATAGGTCCATTGATCACAGGGTTTGAACAGAGGCTCCAGAGAATTCCCTGAAGCTCTCGGAGGTCAGCTGTGGCTACTACTTCCACGAGGAAGCTGTGTATAAAAGAAAGGAGGTACCGCACGGAAGATGCCCTCCATAAATTTGTGCCCTCCTCGAAAGTCCCCGAGCTCTGCCCGGCGGGCTGATAACACCGCGGAGGGGCGCCTGAAACAACGCCGAAGATAAAGATGTCCTCCCGATGAAAAAGGGGACTTCAAAGGCGGCCGAGAGAGGGCGGCGACGGCGGGGGCCGCGACAGCGATGAGGGTGAGGGTGGGGGGGGGCGTGAT
>BOPP01000094.1:2864842-2876607 GCA_017312745.1 Gryllus bimaculatus
GGCGGGGTGGGGGTGGGTCAGGGGACGTCGACCTTCGGGGACACCCAACAGCGAGATGAACTCGCGTTGCGTAGACGAACCACGGAACTGGGTTATTATGATCCTCTGGGTCCCCAGAGATTCACTTTGCCTCGTACGTGGATGCCTGGGCATCCTGTGGCTGGGGAATTCTCAATGGACGACATGCAGATGGTGCTTTTTCGTCTTCTTCTGGAACAACATTCTCCTCTGTCGACTGTGTTCTTTGATCATTTTTTACATTCTGCATGATCTATGTATGTGTCGTATAAAAAACGTTATGCTTAAAGAAAATTGTGCTGGTGCTTCAATAGCACGTAATTTATTGAATTATTTGTAATAGTTACGAAATATTTTAATACTACTTGTAATTAATACTACTTAATACTACTTGAAGTTATTTTAAGATAAAATTAAAATTCTCAATCTTAGATCTAGTTCGCTATTCGCTTTACTTCTACATCAGCAGTCCCGGACTCAACACTATTCTCAATGTTTTACACGACATATGTATTTGCATTTGCAATTTTAAAAAATTGAGAAACATTACACGTCAGTATTTCAAGATATAATTTTGAAGATATGATTACATAAACTAGTAGTACAAAAACAACACGTACATCCATTAGTAGTACAATTTATACAACAATTTCTCTTCGAATTAATACATCTCAGTCATAATTTTTTGTATATATCATTTCAAATTGTAGAACATTTGAGGCGAAAATTAAATAGTTTCACGCGTTACATTTTTTATTCAAAACTTGAAATGAAAATATACTTCTGGCATTGAAATTATTGTATAAGGTATGCAATATATTTACAAACATATCTGATGTGTTTTTTAACCTTACAATATTCTTGTAAGTGGTAAGCGAGAAAGTAAAATAATTACAAAGTTAATAAACAATACGATACTGATAGCATAGCAATTTCAAATAGACCTAAAAATATATAATAGTAATTATTATGGTATTGTAATATTCTACAAATACATAAAAGTATTAGTTTATATTACCGCATTAAGGCAGCGGCCTTTCGCCTTCTTTTATCAGTTCGGCTTTACAAAAATGGGTTACAACAACCAACAAAGACCGCTCATTTATTCCTTTTCATATTTAACACAATTAAAGGACGCCTAATTCTAACTTGCATAGTATGCAACTGCATAAATTGGGAGCAGGCGACTTAGGTTTGTCGCCAAACTCCAAAAAAAATTGTCATATTTTCAAAAAGATCATGACCTTATTAGAAGATCTATTTTAGATTAACACATTTCATTTAAAAAACTTTGCTCCTTATAAGAATAATTTTGACGGGGAGACTTTGATTCTTTCTGGTTTCACCTTCTGCGAGTAACTAGATAGTAGGTGGAATGCATTAGGCAAGTTGCAAACAACCATGTTACAACTGCTAATGCCTCACGAGTCACTAGTCTATTCGCGATCGAATGTTAACGCAAATTTGTGACTAAAAAACTTTAACTACCTTGTGAATACTATGTGTTACGCAGACAATTGAACTTTAAACAACAACATTGAGAATGGGGCACCACAGCTTTTGAGGAGAGGCGCGACGCAGCGGTGCGAGACGCCAAACGCACGGCGCAGCGATGTCAAGCGGCGACGCCGACCTTCTCTCTCGCTCCGTCTTCCGCGATTGGAGAGCAAAGCGGGAAGGCAGTAATCCGCTAACTCTCCATGATTAATAACGTTTGTGAACTTTTACACTGATGGACGATTGAAGGCATAGACAGATAATTGGTTGCATTAATATTATTAAGTAAAATCAATATTATAGTGTCAGCAGGCATTCCAAATTTCATTGTATCAACATTTTCTAAAACAGTACACGTTGTTTTATTTCAACTCTTTATTTCAGTATCTACCGTACTATTGTGTGTATGTGTGTGGGGGTGAGTGTGTCTGGTAATGGTAAATGCACCATTCCCTGGGATTAAATTAAATATTGTTTCATTACATCTTACGTTTCCCTCAGAGCGTCTAGCTGGGCGTCTAGCTAGCGACTCGTCGGCGATAGGTCTTTCGCATCAAAATATGTACTTTGTAAATAATTTGAATGTTTTACACAAATTAGTGACAGCTCTTTTTTAATACTGTTTATCTTTATTATGTATTAATAACACACAAATAGCGAATCGAAGCAAAAATCGAGAAAGACACTAGCGTAGAAGATTGTTGGGGCAAACAAGTCAACAAATGTCGTTCTAATGCTTTCCCCGCTACTAAAAGACTTCCACCAAAAGAACAAGATACTGAGCCGAATGAAGGGAATTCTTGTTTGTAAAGTACTAATTTCCTCGATGGAGACAATCAAAGAAGGGTTGAAAAGGAAAGAAGTAAAATAGTGAAACGACGAGTAAGTATTTGGGAATTAACGTGATTGATAAAGCAATTCTTATTACAATGCGTCGGAGTGTGTGAAGGAAAAAAACACGGGGCGACCAACAGAGCCGACGAAGGAGGGGGCGCCGATGTTGCCCATGGACCCAGCCCGCCCACTGCTCGGACGCGCTCGCAGCGACGACCGGGCCGTCGACCCGGGGCGTCACGCTGGGCACATCCGGGCACCCGGGGTCGTCAGTTAATGCACCGCGCCCGAGGCGCGGAAGGCGTATAGGGCTCAGCTATCTGGGCTGACCATAGAGAGCTCGCTGGAGTGTGAGCGCGTAGAGCAGGCTCAAGAGAGATTAGCGCGCTCGGCGCCCAGGTTAGGCGGCGCTTAATTTTATCGAGCTTTCTCTTACTGCTCTTCCCACCCTGATTAGTGCTGCGAAGCACGGTGATGTGACTGACGGGCCTCGCTCCCTCACCCCACCCGGTCCGGTGCCGGGATGCGTGGGCCGGCCTCGGCAGGCGACGCCCGAACGTGCCGTGCAGCGCCGAACGCGGGGGGGGGGCGTGAAGGGGGCGAGAGAGTTTCGAGCAGTAGAGGGACCAGGTGTTTCACGAACTGCCGGAGTTGTGGCAGAAGGTGACGTCTGTGGCGATAACGTAATGACAGCGTGGATTAATGCCTGCAGATAATAGAAGTTCATAAGACCGCTGTCGAAGAATCATTTATTACTGATACAATGCATTATGAAGATGTTCTCCAAGTCTTTAAATAACAAAAAAATACGTACATGGAATTTGTTGGAATGTCGCATCATAGTGGTTATTGCCTGTCTGATCACGATTGCAGATGCATTTTAAAACCCATATTGATTCCATTTGGAAATAAGGTGTATTTTGACTAATAAATAAACATATTATAATTTTTCAAATTGCTGTTGGCTACAAATTCAGGCTTCATCTCGGAAACAATACAGGGAAAAACATCTTTCTATAAAATTAGAAGGGTTGATAAATAATCCAATTCCATCAAACACGAAAAATATAAATAAAACTGTAAGGCAGAAGAAATCCAAGCCAGCTATAAAAACACGAGCACTGATTGAGAGGGAAGCATAGGCGCAGTCGTTCCGCGAGCCTCTTCGCCCCGTAGCAACGCAGGCACGCACGCCTCAGCTTTCGCGGCTCACCGCAATCTCCTTCGCCACAAACAGAAAATTCACGCAAGAGAAACAAGACGGAAACGACGGAACAAGGAAGTAACTATTGGAGTTCAGATACACAGGACGGTGATCGTGAGAACGGCCTTCCAAAGAAGGTGGATGAACGGGCGTGCGAAATGAATTTCAGAATCAGATGGATTGTGAAGCGCACGAGGATGAAAGTGAGTGAGTGAGTGAGTGAGAGAGAGATAGATAGATAGATAGATAGAGATAGATAGATAGATAGATAGATAGATAGATAGAGAGAGAGAGAGAGAGAGAGAGAGAGAGAGAATAAACATTGAGATGGAACGTGTAAGGAAGATGAAGGTTAGCGATGGAAGATGAGAGGCCATAAGGACGTGTGCTTTTAAAACTTGAGGTGAATAGAGATGAATTCAGGGCACGAAGGGGGGATAAAGGGAGAAACAAATATACGGAAGAAAGCGAGAGAAGGAGATAAGGGAAGTAAAAACAAAGAAGGGTGAGTGAAAGGGAATATTGAGAAGAAGACAGAACCAAGAAGGCAAGGGAACAGAGAGAGAAAATGGGTAAGACGGGAATAAAGGGAAGAATAGAGAGAGGAAGAAAGCTGGAGGAATGAGCGGGAGGCAAGAGACGAGGATAGCGCAGGCGAAGGAAGAGGAGCAAAAGGAAGATTAGGATGATAGCTTACGAGTCGGCAGTCTCCGTCGGAGCTCCCCTCCAGGGCCACGCTGTAAACTCAGAATGGAATTATGTCGGCGGCGCTCGAAATGACCAGGGGCGCCCTCGCGACGACTGCCCCTCCGCTCGCTCCCAGAGCGCCTCGCGCTCCGTCCCTCACAGGATTCCTACCCTTCACACGAACCAACGTCAACACAAAGGCCAAATCGACGCCGCTAGTTGGTGTTTATTCTTCATTATACGTAGCACTGAGTCGCATTACGAAATGACGGTTCTTGGGTTTTAAATGAAATTTACAGCCACAATAAATTGATAAATTGTTTATATATAATATTTTGAAAACGAAATCAATATCCAATACGGAATGTATGAATAAGCCAATTACGTATGGCATGCATATCGTATGTCGTTTACTCAGTGCACAATATTGCAAGAGGTGGCAGACACTACCAGGAAAACGTAAATGAAGCGTCAACGCTACATCAACCCTCTCTAGCACATTTGATTTATTAAAGTGGATATTGTGACGGCGATATATAGCTGCATTGGTCGGGCGCATCCTCCGGGTGTTTGGTATGTTCACCGGTCGGCACGCGCCCCCAGCACGTGGGCAAATGGGAGCGTACATCGAATGCGCAATGACGTGCCAGGAGGGGAAGTGACTGGGTGATGAGGGGAGGGGGCGAGGATATAGGCGCGGGAAGGGGATACACGCGCGGGGTGAGAGAAACTGTGATGGTGAGTTGACCGTTTCGGTCCCGATGTGAGCATTCGATGAAATTACGTTACGAAATTTGGAGGGCAGAAAAACGTTTCGGTCCCGAAGGAAAAGGAATATTCTTCTGGGGACCCTTTTTGCTTCCGAAACTCGCCTTCCTTCTTTCCTTACAAATTTTTATTTTTATAAATAATACTGTGTATTCTATTCAAGTTTTCAAGCGCTTCTTGTGTTTCAGGTTTGCTGGTATTTTTAAATGTATTGTTGAACGAGAATCTCATCCTTCAACATTTTATGAAATTTACATTTATGTTCTTTCCTCTTCAAGGTATTCTTGATCCGTTTCTTCTTCATGACATCCAGAATTCAGTTGGCCACTGTTATAAGATTACTTATTTTATTCAACTGTCCATCAGCTAAATACATACGACACATTATCATACATTTATGTGCGATTATTGTAACCTCAACGTATAAATAACAAAATGGTATATACTATTACCCAATTTTTATTGTATTTTCATAATCGTCCATAAATCGTGATAATGTTTGCTCACTGTCGGTTAACCTGCAATCAATTGGTTATCATTTCAACTTTCAATTCGTTATTTTGAAACTTGAACCTGATGTAATTGAATTTACATATTCTTGTTTCGGATATGTTTTATTCCCACATCTGCCTACTTTAACAATCTTTCAAAATTGTAAAATTATAAATAAAGCAAGAAAGTAAGTGATGTTGTCGCAACACAAATTTATTATTTAGAAATAATGGTTACATAATTCTCAGATAATGCGAACTAGTTTTAATATTATTCACATTCGTTCGTAATGCGATGGTGTTACGTACTTTTATTGTCATAAGCCTTCCAAGATATAGTCATAGATGTCTTATGAGTTCATTAAAGAGACCTCTTCGTTTCCCTTGTGTTGGTGCAAGGTTCACAAGGTTACCCCATCGGTAAACGGCTGGGTGCGCTAGGGTTTGACATATTTCATGAGTCTTCGTCCGGATTCGAGAAGACGAGGGGATAATGATGGGGAAGGAATGGGAAGGGAAAATTACCACACGTGCCTGTGTAGGGTGCTATTCCGGCATTCTCCTGAACGCGAGCATGGAAAACGGGAAACCACATATTAGATGAATGCGCCTACGAATTCAATTTCATCAGGTCTCACTAAGTCACGGATGTTAATCATATCAAGTAAATTCTGGGACCTAGCCGGAATCGAAACAGATCTGTAAGGTTCTTGAAAGAGCTCCATAATCAATGCAGGACTTCAACCGCATCAGCCATCAACGCAGCGTCACACGACGCGTCAGCTGGGCGAATCTCCTATGGCTCCTCCGTCCACCGATCAGGACGGACCTCCGATGTCCCTGACCGGCCCACTCCCGGCATAATTCTCGCGTAAATCGCCCCGCACCGGCCTTCCGCCAATGGGCCGCAGCGCCGCGAGAGCCTGCAGCGGCCCTCCGCCGCAACACGCCAGCGCGCACGCGCATCGCCGAAAAACGCGCCAATGAGGCCCGTAACGCGATTCACGGCGCCGATAATGACGCTAATGAGGCCCGTCGCGCCGCCCAAAGGCCCAAAGGGCCGCGCCGCCACCTGCGCGCGCACAAAGCCACCCGCCGGCCCTTTGTGCCCACGCGCAGAAGGGGGAGGGCAGAGGCGCGCGTTGCACCGGTGGCTGCGGAAGGTCACGGCGGACGGCGCCAGGCAGGGTACGGCGGGGAACTACGCAAGGCATCGAGAGTGCTAAGGGAATCATTCTTACGACGGGAACAAACGTGTATCTCATTAAGGAGAGGTTTCGAGAATCATGCGTGGACGCAAAGGCAAGAAGAAGACAGCTTTGGAGGACACATACCGATCAGTCCAAAATAGAAAATGCAAACATTGGGGGGGGGAGTGGAAATGAATCTGGATTTGGGTTGCAAACAGGGGATCGAAGGGGTGATTGAGAAAGGCGAAAGAAATGAAGAAGCAAGAAAAGAGTCAGCAAACAATAGGCGCGAGTCTATGTAAGATACATTAGAACGCTCGCAGTGTTGCTTGAGGTAGGGGGAATATTTGGGATGGATAGGTAAAGTTGGTCCCTGGGAAAAGGTTTCAAAAAGATTGTTTCTCACAAAGAGACTTTTCATATAATAAAAAATCCAACACAAACAATTAAAAGGACGAATGATATTGCAACCATTGTAAACAAAATTTTAATCGGCTAGTTTACTTTCAAAAAATAGAATGGGTCACGCGGAAACAAGAACGCCCATTGGAGCATTCACGCCCAGCAGACCTACACAGCGCCCCCTGCCGCGGGCATTCGGAACTCAAGAGGCCAACGTCTGCCTACGAGATTGGTGGAAGTGCAAGGGGTAGGGGGTGGGCACCTTTGCTGGGAGCAGCCTGCCATTTGCACAGAAAGGTCGTCTCGGTGCGTAAAATACCTGGTTGTCGAATTGCTATGATCTACACTGTGAAATTATCTGCCGACTTACTCGTATTTAAATTGGTATAGTCCCGTGTTTTTAGCTACAAAAGCCACAATTTACCGTTTATTTTCGTTTGTGCACTGCTATGTATGACATACTCCCCCTTTTTTGAGTTTATGCTTAACGTGGCGTTTAAACAATATTTTAAAGCAGTAGCCTTTTTCAAGATTTTTAAAAACAATTCCAACAATAATTTACAATTTAATTATTGATTTTACCAGTAATGATATATCCTCTAAAATGAGAAAAACGAAGAAAATTATTAGTGCAATCGCTCACATCATGGTTGACATAAAATGAAATAGAGACAATTCCAAGACGGTATGGAATGCACGGCCGCACATATACTGTAACCATGTTTTCTCCATAGTGAATCTAAATGAGAGATACCAACGAGAAAAGCTCTCTGACAAATGTTATCAATGTCAGCAGTCACGTGATTATTATGGGTAATAAAAAAGAGTTTATTGCTGCCTTTATCAAAATATTGAATATTACAGTTTTGTGTTGCGCCCTACACTAAATTTGTGATTACATCGTAGCAAAGCGATTTACATAATCAGTCCTACCAGCAATTATAATACTTGGGGTCCAAATCAAATTGCATGTCTAATTAGTTTTAGATTCATATTTCACATTGTCATACATCGACCTAAAACATTTCCAATATAATACATAAAGTAATATTGCGTATAACAGTCGGTCATGTTCTCTGCGATTGCTATTTCAATATTCGCACTAGGGTTCGAATTGCGCATTCTGATTGGTAGTTTCCATTCTTAAAATGGGTTTCCGACTATTTCATCCTCTTCTATTGGCTCGTGCGCAGCTCCTGAGGTCAGTAAAAGAGCAAATTGCTGTTCAGCCCTGACGTACAGTCTACTGTTTATTTGTTATCAAACGAATTAGTACAGGTATTGGCATACAAATGCGTGAAATAGTACTTTTCATAATACATACACTGTATGTGTACGTATGATGTAATTTTAAAGAAAGAAAAATAGGCAAAACATTAATATTGTGCGAATGGGCAATTAAAAACAGCCTGTTACTGGAACATCAACAACCCTAATACGAGAGGAACTAGTATGATTCAAAAACCGCGCAACTGGAACTCTCTGCTTCTGAGTTTCAGGAAAACAAGTACCTTGGAAAGCGACATTCCTACACCCCACCCAAATTGCGGACCGGCAGAATGGAAACCCAGCTCGAAAGCGCGGGACGCGGGGGGAGTGGAACCGTCCTTCGCCTCAATTGCGCGAAGGCGAGTTGGAAGTCGGCTGACTGTAGCACGTCCGCCACCGAACGCCGCCCTCCTCCCCCACCCCACCCCACCCACCCCGGCGCACACTGGGTCAAACGAAACGCGCGCTGCGTTAACGCCGTTAGCCGGCGTCGCAACAATTCATTGGCGCGATTCTGCAGGGCCGCAGCGGCGAATTACCAAAAAAAAAAATCACCGCCCGCACCCCCCCCGCCCTTCGCTCCAAATCCCCGCCGCCCCCAGTCCCCGCACTGCTTCGCCCCGCTCCGCCCTTTGCCGCCCTTCGTTTTCATATTGCAAAAACCCTGCGGCGCGGCGCGCGCCCCGCCGCTTTGTAAAAGGACGCGGGTTCGTTTCCGGGGCGAATATTTTCCGCGGCCCAGGCCCCACCCCCGCCCACCCGCGCCGCCGCCTGCTTTTGGACGGCAGCCTCGCCCGCGGAGGCTAACTTAGACCGGAATGATGGCTTCCCGGTCTGGTGTACGCTGAATAAACAAAGCGTGACGCCTGATAATGAGTCAGTGTCAGCGAGAGAATCTCGTTGCTCCGCGCACGCCCGGCCTCGCCCCCCCCTCACTCCCTCCCCGCCCCCGCCCCGCCCCGCCCCCGCCACCGCGTTGGCCGTGCGCCTTTGATAGCGCAAGCTCTTTGGAATTTAAATGAGCGGCCGTGGGCGTGGCCCTTTTGGCAATCAGGGCTCTTGCGAGATGCGACTGTGCCCACGAGAGCCGGCTGTAGATTTATTAAGTAGCGGGCGCAACAGTGGGGCTTTTGCAGCTGCATGCCAATGGTTGAATACGAGCCTGTCAACATGTGTTAGAAGCGACTGGGAGATTTTTTTAAATTCTGATATTTGATGTCTACATGAAAACGTGAGGGAGTGGATGAAAATCAGACAGACATGAAGTTAATAGGCGGGGAGAACATTATGTTCTTGAAATATCCGTCCAGATCGCACCCAACATTTAATAAACCTCGAACAAAAACAACTATTTTGTATGATGAGGACGTCAAATGTAGAAGAATTGCAACGTATGACTTCTAAATAACAAGAGGAATTAAATGAAATTATTTACATTACTCTTCTGAAAAATATATATTTTTCACTTTATGAAATGTGTGTATTCTTTCCATTTAAATCAAAGACGCGGATCGTGGCAGTCCGATTAAAATTAAATGCTTCCTGCTTGCATCATTGCATGTGTAACCATGTATGGAATTTCAATTATTTCGAATCACTGTAATGAGATCGGATGAAATAACAGTAAATGAAATTTGGGATTTCGAATCACTATAGGATTTGCTGCATCGAGCTAGTGGCATTCGCCCACGTTTTAATTTCATTCCGAGTGAAACAGTAAATGAACTCCACGTAATTTAACCAGTTGTTATCCCATTAAGGTTGACATCTCATTTGCGAACAAATTCTCAAGCACACTCCTAGGGGCGTAGTCAGGAAGTGGTTTCGAGCGGTTTTAATATATTTACCGTTTTTGTAATAATAATGACAACAATAATATAATAAGTATACTTGAAGTTTTTTGGGAATATTGTCTTTATGAGATATGGGCCGCCTGAATTTTTACCAAACTGAGAGAAAAATAAGACAATAAGGATACCAAATTAATATTTTCTAGGCAATATGATATGTTATGAAGACATTTTTGTGGGCATCATAATATATTTATATCCATACTTATGAATTTCTGGATTGGAAAGAGTACTAGATTAATACTAAAAATGATGACCCTGTCAATGGAACTAAAAAGAAGACACAATATACGTCAGGAGGCCACGAAACACATCATACATTGTAGTGATATTCAAACTTTATTGTAATCACATATTACTTGATGAGGAACAATCAACACAGAGAAAAACAAAAAAAATTAATATCGTACTTAAACGGAGCTGTGTCAGAAAAAGTATTCAGGCAGACGGGTATGTCAAAGGTAAGCCCGTAAGGGAACGTCGCCCATAAGTCGGATTGCAGGGGCTGCAGGGGCCAACGGACACCGCCAACGCCTCCTTGTAGCTTGAGGGGGAGCGGGGGGGGGGACTGACGTCATCTGCCCCACGCAATTCGACCGCGCGGCTGCAGGCCACACCCCGCGCAGCGCTGCACGGGAGAAGGTGAAGCGAGCACGTGAAGGAGAATCAGCGCAGGAGAAGTGACGTGCGTCGCGCTGGCAGGCTGACGCACCTTAAGGGACATGCAGATTTCTACGCAAGGCAGTGACAGCAAAATGGGAGTCTCTCGAGATAATAATACTAAGACTGCTCTGTCGTAAATGCTCTGACGCAAAAGCACGTACGTAAACATATACATTCTATCGCTCTCGGTGTGGTGAAAATTTCTATATTAATTTCTATACATACATGAAATTTATAATAAGGATTTTACTGACGAGAAAATGTGCGAGAAAATACACAAGGCGAAGAACACGATAAAAAAGCAAACATTTTAGCGGATGATGTCTTTAGAAATGCTGATTTTTAATCAGAGACCTCGGGAAAGTTGCTAAAAGGGTGCTATCTTAATGAAAAAGGGGGTTAATGTAGATACGACCCTGGCCGAGAGGACAGTGTAATACTGGATCCCCACACAACAGAGGAGACTTTTCTATGATAGTAGTGCTGCTTTGGAGATACTAGTGACTTGGCGATAATCTGGAGAAAGGAAACATGAGTGACGGGATGGAAAGGTGATTGGGTGACAGAACGGCGGGATAAAATAACGAGTAGATGACAGCGGAGAGATGACACCACGATGGGTTGACAGAGCGAGTGGGTGACAGAGCGAATGGGTGACAGAGCGAATGGGTGACAGAGCGACTGGGTGACATCGATGGGATGCCAGCGGGGAGACGAGAGAGTGACGGGGTGCCAGGGCCGAGGTGACAAAACGACAAGGTGTCAACGACAGCGCCGAGGCGGCAGAGCGCCGGGGTGACGGGATGCCCGAGTGTCGAGGTGACAGGCGCTACGCCGACCAACAGAGGGGGCGTCGGGCAGCGGGGCTTGTTCACCGAAGCAACAGCGCGGA
>BOPP01000094.1:2878559-2895769 GCA_017312745.1 Gryllus bimaculatus
CGGAGTTCGACACGTTTTGGCACGTGTGAGAGCAAGTTGCTGCCAAACATGCCTTGTTCGTCAAAAGTTTTAGAAATAATAATATAATAATAATAATAATAATAATAATAATAATAATAAATGTCTTGTATTAAAGGCGAGGCTCAGGGCCATAGGCCTTGCTCTTCGCTAAACCACTTGAATTGACAACTTTAGTAGTAGTAACATTAAGAGTGGGACGGAACCGAAGGCTTACATTTACGTCTGGGCGAGAACAAATCCTAGGGACCATACCCGCATAGCCTTAAAGCGATTGAGTAACCCAAAAAACCTCAAAATCAGGAATGGCGGCTTAGGGCCGAACATTAAATAGTACTGAGTAAGTTGTACATAGTAGTGAAAGGGAAGTTTCCGTAAAAGAGGAAAGAAGAGACCGTTCTAGGGGAAGGGGGATCTAAAAATTAAAAAATTTGATAAAATTCTGAGGAAGAGGAGAGAAAAGAAGCGAATAAAAGGACGAAAAGAAGAAGTAGTAATCAGTGGTATGAACGAGCGTGTTCGCCCGAAGAGAATTCTGAAGTACAATGCAACGTATTTCACCGTACGTAACACTGTTCTCAATTATTTTTTGTTTGATTTACTAGGTCGTTAGTAAAATTGAATTTACACCTGACAACGCGTGTTACAATAGAAGCTCGTTGAAGTTTTCCCTAATCACCATCATTGTGCGGGACACTAGCGCGCGTGGCGCCAGGGACACGTCATTTCCCCGTGGCCTGGCAGGTCTCGAGTTCCGCAGTTTGCGATTTCCGGCCGTGCGCAGGTGCAGGAACGCCTCCTCCTGCCCTGGCGGAAGGAAGCTTTGTTTCGCAGCCGGTGGCGTGGGCGCTGGAGGATGGCGGCGGCAGGACCGGGGGCTTGCTCCCACTGTAGGCGGCGGCGGCCGCGGCAGGCGGGCACTTGCCGCGGCAGATTAATGTTTGCGGTGTCTCATCCGGCATTGCGCGCTTTTGCCTAATCTGCGCGCGCTGTTTTGTGGGGCGGTTTTTGTTCGCCGCGTGTCGCAGCGCGTTGGCGGCGGCGGCGGGCGCGATTGCTGGCCCGGGTGGAACGCGCCCGTTCGAAGAAACGCGGAAGAAAGGTCCCGGGCGGAGGGCTGATGGCTGGGCTCCTGTTAGTCTGTATTGATGGAGGGGCAGGCTGTAGAAAGGGTTCATTGCGGTTGTGAATCTACGAATAAACATTTTTCCGCAAAAAAGTTTGTTGATATAATTTTATACAGTAGTAACTAACAGTATTCCATTGAATAATATTATTCTTTTGAAATTACAATAACTTCCAAATCAGTAGAACGGCATCGAAGGAACTTGAATTAGTCGGCGGAACTGAGGTATTCAACTTGGACTAAATAAACTTGTTTTGTTAGTTAGGTACCACAAACCTAACAAGAACCTTTGATTTTATCCTTCCAAATTTTGGCAGAAAATGCCAGAACAAATGAATGAAATGGGTTACTGATTTTTTACCAAGCATGCGCCTATCGTTACTAATGCAAGAGGAATGTGAAATTTCTTTTACGAACACATAGTTTATGTACGGAGTTTATTTTACAAACATGTATTTATTTCATATCAAAAAAAGTTCTAATCGAGTGATATTCTTATTTTAACTTACATTTATATAACCTATTCGAAATGACTTGAAGACGAATCTATGGTTCCGATTGGCCGATCGTGCCCGGCCTTTTCTGCGACCGGACTCTGATCTTCTGTGACCATGTCCTCACAGGCTTCGAAGCGGGGGCTTCCTCTGCCTGTTTTCACATCTTCTTGGCGACCCGAAAGTTGTCGCGTCTTAGATACAGATACGAACTTTCAGCCCGTATGCTGCGACCTATCTGCGGGGGAAATGGGAGGAGATGGGCTGGACGCTGTAGATTATCTCGACTTTAGAATTTAAATTGCGAATTTTTGCGTTAGAATTACAGCTATGAAGTACTTCTTACAAAAATAGTATCCAGTGCAGCGCACTGTACTTAAATGAGTGGATGATATACTAGTAAATATAGATTCTTTATCTCGTAGTATCAAGCATAATTTATATTTAATTACGTTAATTATTTTCATTTAATTAATTTAATTAAGTTTATCTATATAAAAATTAATATTAAATATATTTTCAGGACCTCTTTTCAAGACAAAGCAAAGCTTTTCTTCAATTGTCAAATGTTTTCGTCCATTAAATCCTGTTCTGAACAGGAATATTAGATAACACTAAACTAGAATCAGTACAAAGTTGTTAAAAAATGCTTTAAAAACCATTAAAAATGGTCAATTTAAATTGCTAATTTCATTCTAACTTTTAGCAATTGACTACTGACATTTTCAAATTTTGCTAGCAATGTATTAAAACATAATAATTCAGTGTACTATAAGTATAGTATTTTAGAAGTAGTTAAATCACAGAAAATTTCTTGTTTACGCATTTATTTCTACATATTATTTCCGACTTTCTCTAAAATTAAACACTTATTATTAAACTAAAATTAATTTCCAGTTCAGAAAAGTCTCTCTCCGCAGCAGCATTTTGCTGAAAACGTAATACGCGCGCTCGTCGCATTGTGGTGACCATCACCATAAAATATGCTGGAAGTGTGGCCCCCTTCACTTTGTTCCCACTGATCTGATTGCTGCCAACATAAATGCAAAATCCAATAAGAGGCCTTGGCTCGCCCCGGGACGGAGAGACTTTCCACTAACACATTTTGGGATACAAATAATCGCCCCACTGTGTTGCTGAATCAGCGTAGCTGAGGACTCAGTACGTCACTCCGCGCAACGGGTTATCGAATCGTTATTTGCTTTCCATTCTTCTACAATTTACAATTTTCGTGCTTTTTTGTTTTGTTTTGTTCTTTGTTTTGATAGAACGCTGAAACTAAAGTTGTTGAGTTTTTTTTCTTTTCGTGAATGCGTCAGTTCCTCGCAGACAGTTATTGCGCTTCGTTTATTTGATGAGTTTGGAAATAATTGAAAATGTAAAGCGTTGATTTTAGTTTCACTTTTACCTAAGTGAAAGTGTCACGCAGTTGGTATCAAACGATCAACTAGTAAACGCAAATACACACATTTGCTTAAGACGATTTTACAATTAATTTCACAAGCTGTTGCAAGATGTCAGCAAAGATTGACTACATAAATTACAAACAGAAATTAAATAAACATATTGTGTAGAAAACGTCTGATAAGTTATTAAATTATGTTCTTTAGTCTTGAGGTGTAGATGAAGAAAGATAAAATACATGAAAATATTAACATGCTCTAAAATGTCTGAGCTAATAAACATGCACAAAACATAAGACTTTACCAGTTTCTTACCTCAAGCATCCAATGAAAATATATGAAGTTTATCTCGTATAAGAGAGAAGGACTTTTAATAGAAAAAATGTAGCTCATGGTACTACTTGTTGATCATTATTACATAATTTAGATTATATTAGTGATTTACACTAATGTCTAACAATTAAAATTATTATAATGTATATCAACAGTTAAAAATTGAGAAGGGAGTTCCCTTGAAATAAAATATTGGCTTTGTAAATCAATATTTCATAAAACCAAGCAAAATAAATTCATCGAAGGCAAGTTCAAAATTCTGACTCCGGCCAAGCCTATTGTACCTTTAAAAATACTTCTTTGATTCTGACCTCTCAATCAAGTGCAACCGAGAACACCAGTTTAACCTGCCTCTAGCACCTGGAAATGACCGACAAATTACTCGGCCGAGATGGAAGCGCAATGACGCAGGTAACGGACATGATATTTCAGCAGCGATGTACGGGGCTGCTCCCAGCAGGACGTTCAATGGCCAGAGTATTGCGACCAGGAAACATCACAGCCCTGCGTCGCGTCCCTGCTGCATTGTCAGGCACTTCGCCGACACACACGCGCGCACCCACACAAAGGCCCGCTCTACACGTGCGGGGCGACGAGGGTACATTGAAACGGGACGAAGAGAAAAGAAAAGCATAAAGGGTGCTCTTTCATCAACGGTGCGTTTATTTGCCTTGGTACGCGTTGAAAGTTTCTCACGTTAGGTGGGTGGTTTCGTGGAAATGAGCGTTAATGCATTATAGGCTGTATTAACTACGTCATAACGTCGTGGGGTGTGAACGTGTGTGCAGCTGATCTAATTTGCGATCTGTTTCTGAAATACGTCCTGCATAACATTTAGATTGTCTCATTATACCAATTAGGAACAAAATTTAAATAATTATGAATAAATATTGATATACGGAAATATAACTGCGAAGGGATTTGTTATTCCTACTAAAGAATGATCAGTGGAGATATAAGCTACAATTAATAATTTAAATCGAGGGATAATAGAATATATTATTCTGGTTTTTCCAGATCATGTCTGATTTCTACATGTTTCTCTCATTGAAGTAAATGGCCGTTTACCTTAAGTTTTTACCCTTTATTACGTTTTACCTTTTCTTTCACTGCTACAAATACTTTCTTATATCACATGTTGGGTGTTGTGAAAAGATGTCGAAATACGAGTGAGTGTTGGAAAAGGAAACAATAATTTGTATGTCAATATTTAATAATAAAATATGGAAAAAAATTGAGGCATGCTTATGCTGTTCCGATCAGTGGAGAAAAACTTCACTTCACGTAATTTTTAACATTCAGTGTAACAATGAGATCAAGAGAAGAATATGTTAACAAAACAGTCTTGCAGGTATTGCATAGTCCCATTTTGCAATTATATTTTCCATCATCACGAAGAGATAAATTCAGATACACGGTTGGAGACAAAAACAAGTACCAATTCTTATAGACATTTTTAAAAAAGTCATTGTTTTAAGTCTCTAATCTCACCGAGTGAGATATAGGCCAATGTTTCCTCCAATTACTAGATTGTAAAGTACGCGTGAAATATTTATGTGCACCGAATACAAAAAAAAGAAAGAAAAAAATCTTTGCATTTGTAACACTACAGTGACAAAGTGCATGTACGCATGAATCATATGCTGCAAGCAAGAATGTTAGATGAGCAAAGCGTTTCCAAGTAGCGAGAGAAAAATGGCTTCGCACTTGGGTTTTGCAACCACCGCCAGCGCTAGGCGACTGTCGCGAACGCTAGCAGCAACCACTCCGGCGACGAGGCTGGGTCGCCTCCTGCACCAACCAACTCAACCCTGCCCTCCCGGACGAAGGCAACCAGTGTTAATACAGTAAAAATATAACTCGAGGAATAATAATTATGACGAGAGGGAAGGGAAGGTTGGCGAAAGAAACCAATAAGGAAATACGAAAAGGATAAAAAATATTTAAAGGAAGAGAATGTGATTGCAGGGGCAAAAAAGGTTGAAAAGAGAGAAAAATATGAGGGGAGAAAATGCCTAGAAAAATTGAAAGAAACTAAGAGGAAAAGCAGAATGGTTACATATTGAAAAGTAATATGCGCAGAGAAAATATAATTTTTAAAGAAAGACGAGTAATAGATTTAAAAGAAAAGTATAAATGCGAAGAAGAGAACAAAAATGGGGGAAAAGGCGAAATATGCGCAAAGACAAAAGGTTGCCACCACAAGCTGAATACGGACACCTAGCAAGAGAGGAGAACCCAAAGAGGAACGGAATATGATATGGGAAATAACGTAATCGAAGAGAATGTGATATGCAGGTGCACTTGAAAAGAGAGAAACATGTAAGGGGAGAAAAGCATAGAAGATTTGAAAGAAACGAAAGGAAGAGCAGAATAGTTACTTATCGAAATGTAAAAGAAAATATAATTTTTAAAGAAAGACGAGTAATAGATTTAAAAGAACAGTAAAAATGCGAAGAAGAGAACAAGAAAAGGGGAAAGTGGGCGAAATGTGCGCAGAGAAACGAGGTTGCCACGAACCACAAGCTGAACACGGGCACCTGGGGAGAGAGGGGCCCGGACAAAGCGGGAGAGCTCGGGGGTTGGGCGGAAAAAGCAGAAGCGGAAGCGGCGGGGGGCGGCCGGCAATTTGCATGAGGAGGGCCGGCGGCCGGCGCGACCTTGAAGCATGAAATAAACATGGCGGGCGCGCGCCTTCCGGCGGAGGCATATGCGGGCGGGGACTCCCGGGCCGCTTTTACAAGCGCCGCCAAGCGCGCCGTGGCCGGCCCGGTTAAATATGCAATCCGCGCCAACGCCCGCGCCCCGCCCGCGGCCCCGACGCCCCTCGCAGCGCCGCGCCCGCCCGCAACTGCAGGCAGCGATTGGTCTCGGCGGGACGCTGCGGAGGCGGGCAATCGAAGCCCCAGACTCCTCGCGAAACATCATCTGATCCCACTTTCCGCACCCGACTTCTTCGATCTCAATGCCACAGAGCGCGTGGAGGAAAATTCCTTTCGATTTCACTTTGCTGCCAATGTACGCAAAATTGCGCAAGTTACTCGGTCATGTTTTGCGCAATTATCTTTCATCAATTTATTTAACGTCAAAAGCACTTTAAACATCTGTATGTGTCGAATAGAAGAAGACGTATAATCTGTATACGCGTTATTGAGTTCTGAAATCCATACCCTTGCTCTTTACTATCTGAAGTCTAGTGGTAAACAGAGTTTTTGGCAAAATTCGCTAACAAGAAATATTCGCTCCCGTGTAGTACAAACTATATCGACAAATTTACTATGTTATTTCTTATCAAGTTACACAATTTACCAATACATATCATAGCCACCTATAAACCTCCGAACAAGACCTTACTTCAAAAAGCACTTTAGGAAATCTTTAACAACTGTCCTACCAAATAGAAGACCTAAATCTTTTTAAAAAGGAGATGTAATGTCACTGCATCATATGGGAAGAAATTTTACGATTTTACAAGTATCAATAACATGGTGGCTCCAAACAAACCTACAAGACACCAATCAGAACAAAATATCATCCCAAATATCCTCGATATCACAGGACATTAACTTTCTTTTCCATCACATCATTTTATCAGAATTTGACTCCAACCATAGCCCGGTGATCATATTACTAACCCCACAGATGTTCAAAGAGTCTGTCACAACACAGAGAGGAGTTAGCACCTGCGAAAAATTCAGTAACCTGATAAGTGCCAAATACAAATACGGTCAAAACTGTCAACACCTTTAGAAATCGATTCTGAAATAGAAACTTTCACCAAAACTATTACCTCTGAAATAAAACAATCCGCAGTAATAATGCCCAAACCGAAATCAAAGACTATCATGTTCGGAATACAGAACATAACCAAGACCAAGAATAACTTAAGAAGATATTAACAAATTACAAGAAAGGATGTCAAACAGAAACTAAACAAGCTTACCAAAATAATAAAACACCGTCTGTATCTTTTTCGGTTCAATAACTATAAACATTATCTATCACAAATGCATCATTATTGTAGGGTAAAACGCTTATGTCGACCAAAAAGCCCATTCCTTCGTTGAAATGAACTTTAACGGCATATTCAGAAGAAGAAAAGGAAAACGCTTTTATTCATCTACTGGAAAAAACGTTTCAATTAATATAAAACACGTCTGCCACAACCCAATAGAGATCCCACTGCGTCATCAGCTATTAGGTTTATATCCCCATCAGACTTAACTACTTGCCCACAAAATTAAAAAAGGCGATAGCCCAACCAATACTTAAACCCAGAAAAATTCCCAAACATCCAGAAAATTCACCTTTGAGAGTAGAATGCCGATGGTTAATTTTTAAATCAGTCGTAATAGTATTAAGTATTAATGTTTACACACATACATTTACCATTCGCGAATTAGTGGAAGCAATTAACTTAACATGTGAATTGTTCTATCAAATATGGTTCATAAAAATTGTTGTCATTTTTCATATGAATTTCTAAAATTACTAAAAATGAAATCGAAAAGAATGTCTCAAATTTGTCTTGCTCTGAAGTTGGTTATGTATGAAGTTGTATATGATATTAAATAAAGTTAAATCGTGAAGAATGTCTTTAAAGATAACAGGTATAAGTGCTGCAACAAAAGTAAAATAATGTTTTTGAACAAGAAAAACAATTAATCACCTAGGGTAATGTTTAATACGGCACACAGTTTTCTTCACGTCACATCTTTAGAAGAAGCCAATTTTATTCTGAGGAATTCGTATAAAATATAGGAATATTGTTTCTTCTTTGTATTACTTGCAAAACCATTTGCGTAATTTAGAACGTATTTCATTGAAACCTAAAAAATATAAATGAATCCAGAAATGAATAAAAATTAATATTCATGCGTGTGTACAATTATTTGTATAAATATATACTATATAGAAGTGTTTATTAATGTATATAAATGTATGTATAAATGTATAAGTAGTAAATAGAGTATTATTTATGAATGTTTGGTTATAACATGGTTACTTACTTAGCTTTGAAAGCACTGGTGTTAAATCACTTCCGAGAAAAATATTCTCTCACTCATTTAATAATTTTGATCACCGTATCAAAACAGTAAAAAAGCTCAGCGAAATCACGACATGGCATTGCAGAGGCGCCGTGCTCTTTTTCTGCGAAAAACGGCTCGCAAACGCCAAATCTTCTTACAAGACAATAAAATGGCGGTTTTATGTCAGGTGGGTTACACGAGACAGCCAGTGGCCCCAGGGGGGTGGACGAAGGAGGGGGGGGGGGCTTGCAGCACTCAGCCCGCCCGGCTGCAGTGGTCTCGCCGCCAGCACAGCAGCAGCTACGGCCTGGGCAACTGCCACCGACCAGCGACTTATTGGACGAAGCGACAAAGGTCGGCCAGACCAGGCGTTCCATGGCGCTGTAGTGAAAGGAATTCTCTGACCATAAACGACGAAATGAGTTTGCAAGATCTATGCAAATGCGCAACAGACAAAAGAATATATCTAACTGTTGTCAAATGACGTAATATAACATCTAACCCTGAAAAAAACCTTTTATAAAAACAAAGGGCCTTGCACATGACTTAAAATACTCAGATGTTGTGGAAAAATGTATTTGCGTCGAAAGATCGAAACCTCCTTCTATACACAAAAAGGGGAGACCCATCATCATCATCATATATTTCATACACGAAATTGCCCCCTGTTTATCCTTATTTATAAGAAAACACACAATCAATCTTTCGACTACTGTCACCGCCAAATGTCCGTGTCATTTATTTACTCCTGGCGAAATCTTCTATTGTCGTCGCCACTCCTCTCAATCAACACAACTTAGGAACAAATGTATGTACACTTTCACCCAAAAATAAATATATTTACGCACATTCACACTTATACATATTTCAAAACCTCATTCATACATAGTTTTCCCAATAGCCATGGTTTACTAAATTGTACTTTGTTTTCTCCATGAATAGAATTATATTTCTTGGCCTCTTTACTTTCGAGTGTTAAATCAGAAATCAGCAAAAGTTTAAAATAGCCACTTTCCTTTTCGAGTCTTCCACTGCTTACTGCAATTCCCACTCGCCAGATCCAGTCCAATTCCATTACAAAAACATGTTTCAGTTCATTCTATATTCATATTAGTATGTACTACATATTTCAACATACGGCATTTGCACCATTGAACACCACGTGCTTCCCTACTTGTTTCCTCAACCAACTTTTAGCCAGGTCTGCCGTTTATGCTTCGGCTAACTTTTTACAAAAAAGAGGAAGAAAAAACGCCAGCGTTCGCTTTCACTTCACGCGTACCTATTTCCCACAAAATTCGTTTATTTTCTCACGTTATTTTCCGTATTGAAACGTTTACAGTTTGTAAATTAAACTACCGAAATTCTCGTAATTCGTCAGAGTTCAATAACCTCTAATACATTAGTTTTTCGCAATTGCATTCGCACTTGCCTCTCCTGTCCATTTTCTTTAGTCTCCTGAGTACGTAAATTGCAGTTTCATAAAGTTTTCCATCACAAACTTATCGTACACTCGTTTTGTTCTTTCTTACTTGTTCTCTGCTATTTAATTCTACGAGCTTGAGTTTATTTTTCAACTTTATTGATACCAGAGGAATAAAATAAATAAAATATTAATAGCATTCGATCAGATAATACAGGTTCATACTTTCACTGGCCACTTTATTTAAATAACGTGTCTCTCTATTTACGGGGTGCCTTTGAATCATCGTAGTAAGTATAATTATATTTAGTACATAATTTTACTAATATAGATTTTGAAACTACAATTAATTATAACTAGTTGTTAGGTGCTTGTTTGCCTTCAAATTATGTTTTAATTGCCCTCCGTTTTATGGCAACAATACATCAATATACGAACACAAAAGACCCAAAGAAGTAATGTGAATTGACGTTGCACTTTGCACATGATTTCTGGTTTACCAAGTAATTTTCTAAAATAGGCTTATGAAAAACTACGACCTTCACGTTGCATATTCCTTTTATTTCTCAAAGACCACTTGGCAGAACGACAGGCACGACAAGCACCGTAAACTCTGCACCTTCCCAAAAGCAACGCACCTTGCAAAGCTTAACCTCAGAGTCTGCAACAGCCAATGCTTATGAAGCGGCGATACATTTGCGACATCTAATTACTCCCTTAACGAGACAAACGCTTGCTCTCCGGCAACAGACATTTCCAATCTCTTTGTCATGCTTGAGATGCTCTCCGAAGGAATTGTAAGACGATTTGTTGAATGTATTTTAAAAGGTAAAAGTAGAGATATTATGATAATTCATGATTATAAATTAATGTTTGCGAAGATATAAACTCCGAAATAGTGTTATAATATACATTTTAATAAAAAGATAATCGGGTGGATGTTTGTTAAGATAATATAAATTCATATTAAAAGGAATCTGTCGTGTTTGTGAACAGGAAAGAAATGTAATATACGTTGTTCGAAATGGTACCAGAGACTTTCTTTACATCTAAGTGATATTGCAGTTATTTCATTCCCTTCAAAATCGAGCAATGCAAACTTTCGGTTTATTGCTTACGGTTCACAACTAAGAATTTGTACAAAATATTAAGAGCATTGAACAATTGAAATATATTTTTTCATATATTTACAACGAAGTTTTAAAGATATTGAATTTTATTACTTTAAGAACCGCAAAACCAAGATGAAATTAATTCCCTCACACAAAATTTCGAACCCGAGAATCTGACGACGATACTCATGTAATGGCGTCTTAAAAACTCGAACAAGTGCTTAGAAAAAATAAATTTAGAAAAAATTCAACAAGACCTGGGGAACCCATAAATGAGGACGCACTTTGCGAAGTAATTAAATCAAATTTACCGTTTTTACAATAAAGAGTAAAATATTCGCGTATTTCCTTCAAAAGCAAGCTCTTCTCAATTACAATTTTTTTCTACACCTACGAAAAGCTAATATTATTTATCCACTTGTTTATTACCAAAGTCTGGCAGCGGTAGTTTTTCACACAAAAACTAACCGCTTTTCGCCGTACGAATACAATACTTTTTCTTACGAAGTAAAGCGAAAAGTAAAAATGTACGCGGCCGCATGAGAGCAAAAGCTTACGACGCGCGTGAAACAGGGCTGCACCTCAAGACCCGACGCATATCATTATGCCAACTTCTCCCGTTTCTCTCTCTCTCTCACTCCCTCTCTCTCACTCCCTTTCTCTCATTCTCTGTCTGTCTGTCTCTCTCTCTCTCTCTCTCTTCCCCCTTTCCTAGTCTTCTTGCGCCAGCACGTGCGGGCCGGCGGAAGGCAGCAGCTAAATATTTTAAATGCGTTGTTTTATTTAGACGCTCCCTTAAGCCAGCGACGGAGTGGGAAGAGAGCGGCAGCGACGACGGAGACGAGAGGCAGAGAGGAACGGAGGAGATCTTGGGAGGAAGGACTTGCAAAAGAGTTGAGGACCAGCTTGGTATGCCCAACTCGCGACACGAGCTAAAATTTTATTTGCAGTCTTGTTTGTTTGTCGTGAAATTATTCTCTTTAAGTACCTAAATAAAAAACTACATTCTTAGTAGTTCAGAACGTCTTCAGAACCATCTGTTTCACGGTACGGGAATTTTTACTGATGACAAATGTGGTTTAATTATATTATATAAAAGAGTATGGGTGGATGTGTCTTTTCCACACACACACACACACACACACACACACACACACACACACACGCGCGCGCGCGCGCGCGCGCGCGTTTCAACGTCTGCATCGATTTTGTTTGACTGACAGTTCTGAGAAATCGAGAGAAACATAGTAGGTTCTGCTATTCTACAATGAGACCCCAAATTTGGTCACATCCGAATTATTACTACAATATTGCAATTCGCAAAGCATCTCAGCGGCGCTGCTGGCAGGCTCTGTCACGAGACGCGCCGCAAGGCAGGGCGCAATGGACGTGTGCGGGTTGCAGCGGGCAGGGGAAGCAGAACGGGCGGGATGGGCTTCCGACATCTCTAAGCACATATACGATAAAATATTCATTTACGATGATATATTATTGCAATTTTTTATTAATCTTGTCTAAAATTGAACAATACAAGTTTTAGAAGGTTAGAAAAAAATAATTATGAAAGTACTTGCAAGATATTCTGGAAATGTGAAAATGTTTGGCTGAACAATTTTAGAGATGAGATGAGTGAAAATAACTTACCTCTGAAATAATTTATCAATTTCGATCTTTCAAAAACAAACAGTCTGAACTGAATATAGTGAACTATAGGGGACGTAACAGAATTTAAATGCAATTAGAAAAAAATGGTAATGATTATGACAAATGGACAGCATTTAATTGCGGGAATGCTGATAAGGTGTTATTGACGTTGCTCAATGATGAAATAATGGAAGTCATCTTTGCCAACTTAGATTTCTTAAGGGAGCCGGCTTTGCCGACATAATCTGTCTAGAAATGTAGCACAGAACGACCGCCAATGGATTCACTCTCATTGACAACACAATACGCCGAAAATTAAATTAGAAAATGCTGAGAACGTACACAAGCTTTACCTCAAAACCTTCGAAATTTATTTATATTCCCTTATTTAGAAATATACCACAAAAAGTAGCTCACATTCTTCACAAATTTAATTTTCACTTTTGCTTTAAAACAAATACCTCAAACATATACTCTTCCCCCCAACCCCATCTCACTCATCACGAAGTCAGAAGATAATGCACATCACTGCCACAATTTCAAAGCTAAATACATAGGCCAGACCGGCAGAAGCTTCAATGCCAAAATCAAAAACATTTACATGCATAGAAACACAATACAAACATCGCTCTTTGCTAAACATCTCGGAAACACAGGCCACTTTTTTCACCCCGATTCACATATTAAAATTCTTGAAATAGAACACAAATTCTGGATCAAGAATGGTTTAGAATTTTGTCACATTTTTCAATAGAAGCTGAAGCCCGGAGCTCTCCCCGACAAACAAATCAACTTCTCTGTGTCGTCACTGCTTATAATTTTTGTACCCCACACTCTGACTCTCGTCTCGTGAGACATTTCCAAGAAGTCACTAACCAGACCTTCACTGACCCTTCACCCGCAGTCCCAGAAACTTGTCCAAACCAGTTTCACACTTCCCTCTGCACATTCGCTTTCGACTTTCGCCACATACAGCGAAGAAAGTGACTCAACTTATTCTGTTTTAAGTTTTGCAATTTATTGTTTTTAACATGAATTTCAATTTAATTATTTGTATTATTTCCTTATTTTAGAAAACAAATTTTAATGTTCTAACGTTAAGTTCATTATTTGTATTATCGTATTGCTTATTATTCTTTAAGATTTTGTATTTATTTTGTACATTTTTAGACTGTTGACAAGGACAAAAGCCGTCAGCAGCCAGCTCTCTTGTTAAACCTAAGTTGACAAAGATGATTTTCATAATTTCATCTTCGTACAACACAGGATGGAGGGGAAAGACTCGTACATTTAGTGACACGTGAACAGTGCCGGGAAGATGTGGAACCCATTACACCAAATAAATGTAACAACAAGCTTATTCACCAAATTCACAAAGTTGTACAGATTTTAGTCATTATCTTTTATTTTTATTTTTTAGTCGGTCTCGTCAAAATGTGTCCCTCCGTCGCAAAAAGCTTTCGATGGGTCCTTCCGTTTTAGAATCATGATTCCACCACTTCAGTTCGAGAGGGTGTTGTTTTCCCGTTAAAACATTCTCATTGAAGTTTTCGTTAAATAATCTTCACTAGAGCTGTAATGTGACCATTAATATCCATCTGTTGTTAGATGTAAGGCTTTTTACACGTATATACAAAATGTCTCAGAACAAATGCTGCAAACTTTCATGGCATCAATAATAATAACTCGATAATAATAATGGATTGATAATAATTACTCGTTTGTCAACAAACACGTGGTGAGAAATCTCATATAATGAAGGTGCAAAATTGATATTCAACTCTGATTGTTGGAGAACACAATTTGCACTGATGTTCGGGCAGTAAAAGAAACCTCATGTGAGAACATGTACCTTCCAAATACCGCTGCGTGATGATTTACCTACCATTCAGGAGCAAATATAACTTGTTTTATGATATTAACTTTAAACGCGAAATTTCTCACCACACGTCATTTGGCAAAAAGTCATATTTGATGTCCTTAGACGTCTCACATTTATTCTGAAACATCAGGTCGGCAGCACACCACTCTGCCACCTGTTCATAATATACAATGTTTTCCATGACTTATGAAACAATCTTGTTATGTGTACTCAGAAGCAACTTCAACGTGCTCTTTAGACCGCTGCCTCTGGTGCTGGCCTCTGATGCTCGGGGAAGCAAACGCCTTTAAAGCTGCAACGGAGTTCTCTTGCTGCTTCTCGGGAACACGCCCGGGGAAAAGTCCAGGGAGTTAAATTAAAGGCCGCATACTTAGGAAGGCTTGGGCCAATTTGCCGGTCATTATAAGACTAATGCAGTCGCCCTTTTTTCCTTTTTGCGCGTTTGCGCTAGGGGCGAAGAATTTAAAACAAATGCCGCTGCAGGCGCCACCGTCGGCGTTTCAAGAAGGTTCTGTGCGGGGTGTTTGCAAAGAATTTCACGATGGCTGTTTTCATGAAGTGCGCCTGTGCTCATTATATTATTCAAGACGGCGTAAAAAATCTTATGGGCAACATTGTGGATGAAACAGCAGGAAAATAGACATTTTAACGAGTTAATGAAGACTTTGTCCAGTTGATAGAAATTTTATTCTGTTAAAATCAGCTTTTTATAAAAGGAATAAGCAAATATAGATAGGAATAATAACCGAATGTCGTGAAATAATATACCAGTTACAATTGAGAACGGTCTTGCCCTCTCTCAAATTTTTTTCCTTTCTGGATTGACATATGTCACTAGAAAATTGATGATACTAAAAGGGCAATAACAGATGTTTGTTTATTTTCGTTGAAGGGAGAGGATTCATGAAGGGTTCAATAAATAATTAATACCGCTCTTAATAAATGAACTTAAGGAAAATTTTCACAACAAAAGTAAAGTATCCTGGAGAAATACAAATCGAATACATCGTAATTTTCGGTCTTTATGATAAAAATGCAATGAAATTTCGTTTGTTAGGGCTTCTTCCAGTCAAATCCAGTTAGTTAGCCTCCCCTCATATCGAGAGTATCTTGAACAAGACACTAACTCACTTGTGACCTCTTAGAGCCTTTGGTTGGAAGACGAGATTTTCCACGACAGCATACACACGAAAAATAAAGAGTGCTCAGTGCGGATTTCGAACCCATGACCCTTCAAAACGAAGGGCTACAACGAACGGTCGGTAAGCGCTCTTATCCGCCTCGGTCGCTCGCACCGGGGAATAACTTTTCATTAAGAATTTTAATTAGCAAACAGAAATTGATTAATGTTTCAAAAATATTATTTAATACATACAATTGAAGTATCAGATGTGTTTCATTTGAAGAGATACAAAATTATATTAATATAATACTGCAATATTCCCATGATTTTTATGAAATGCATGAAAATATCTTTCGAAAGTTTTATCAGAAAACATTTGAAGTAAACAATAAATGATTTATAAAGAAATATGCAAAACACCCTGAGAATTTCTTACATTTCACAAGTGTTAACGACATAAATCAAGATGAACGGTCCACTATCTCCAACAGCCGGGCGTGATAAGTGTCTCGTGCAACGTAAACACCCGCCTCTGCAGCTTATTAAAGAAAGGCCTTCTGATGTTTTGACCCGAATAGTCCGCACGGCGCGTTGGCTGCCATCGACCGGCGCCGTCCCCAATAACACGCCTCCTCCCAAAGGGCATTTTAAATGAACGGCTAATTACTCGGGAAGTGTGGCGACTTTTTCGCTAGAATATGCATTTTTCGTTCACCGGGCAAAGTGTTTTGACGCGGAATTACGCGCCACTCAGCTTTCTTTAATCCTCGCTTTCCCTTTAATTTCCTAATGTCACTCTTCGCGCTTAAGCGACGTAGTTAATGTCACAAAAGCTCAACTTATAACGGGCGTATAGAACAAGTAGAATGAACGAGCCAGAAATGTGATGAAATACAATTCATGAATACTGCAATTAACATTTTGCCGATATAGTTCAATTTTCTCGGAAAACATTTTGCATGTTAAATACCTCGCTCAACCTTTCCATCCTTATTTTGTTCGAGTTACGAAAACATTTCATCAAAAAAATTGTGAAATAATATGCATTGCACGAAATCACTTTCGAGAACAATACCCTTAAACTACAAAACATAAAAAGGCATATTATTTTGCTTTCATAAGCAATCGCAAAATATTATTCCATGGTAAACATGCTCTAGAGTTAAAGGAAATCTATGTTTGATGTGTCTTACATTTTAAAATACAAACCCATTATAAATTCCCTCTATTTTACTTTAATTTCTGAGTTTCAACATATTAGCTGACCGTGAGGGTTAGAAATAATTACACTAGCTATGCTTTCACGTATAGTTATTTCAGGGCTATTAATATTCTAAATCGTTACATAATATGGTTGCTCGCGTAATTCCCATACGTTATATGAACTAATAATGTGTTTACGCCTAAATGTTTAGTTTTTCAGTAACGAAATCCGTCAAAGAAGGTTCTATTAGTGTACAACTAGTCTTGGGGAGATCATCGTAAAACCGTGATGATAATGATTAACATTAACAGAGAAGCAGTGGCAAAAATATCGAACCTGTTTTGAATGAATACAGATAGGTAAACGCTACACTAGAGAGTTCATAATAAAATATACATTTTATACATCGATATACTTT
>BOPP01000094.1:2900735-2918700 GCA_017312745.1 Gryllus bimaculatus
GACGCGCGCTCTCTGCCGGCGCAGCGATCCCCCCCCCCCCCCGGCCACGGCCCAACTTCGCCCAGCCGCGCCCGCCCACGCGACCTGCGCGCAAGCATCGCCGTCGCAAGTTCTCCCTGCGTTTACGAAAGCCTCCCTTAGGGTTTCGCACACTGGTTTCGTCACTCTTAGTCTCAACTACTGACCACCGCCCGTCACATTCCAGGCATTGCCCCCCTACAGCTCCGCAACCCTCTTATTCCGCCTCCTCCTGTCGCTCCACCCTCACAGCCCGCCATCCACGCAACCACGCCACCCATGCGCTCCGTCTCCTGGTCCCGTCACCCCAACCTCGCCACCCTCCACCCCTAACCCTCTAGCCACACACCCCTCCAGCCCTGCCATTTTCCTGCCCTTCAATTCACCATCAGCTCCACTTTGCACCCGTCTCGCCCATCGCGACATTTCTTCCATTCTCTTCCTTGTTCTCACTTCTCCACATTCCAAAGCACTTTCCCCGCTTCTTATTTTGTCTCCTCACCCCGCATCTATCCCCTCCGTCCCTCGCTTTCACAACGTATACGCCCGTTCCCGGCCCGCTCCCTTCTGCCGGCACGCCGCCGCCTGCGCTTTCCACCTCGCGCTGCCGGGGCCGGCCCGCCCCCGCGCGCCGCCCCGGCCGCCGCCCCCTCCGCCCCCGACGCCCCCGACGCCCCCGCGCCCCGACGCCACCGACGCCGTCAGCGTGCACGAGCGCAGCTAATGAGCCGCGAAGGGTCGCTCGGCGGAAGCCCCGCGGCTGCTGGGTGACGCCGGCCGAGCAATTCTGAACGTACTTCTGCTCTTGTTGACATAGAACAGCAGCTTCATTGGTTACATTTAGGTGAAAATATATGGGGTGGTTAGCAATAAATATTGCCAACTTCTAGAGCGTGTAGGAGGTAAAACATGATAATTTTTCCCTACAAAACACGGAAAACCTCATACAACTAAGTAACACATGATACACAGTCGTACATCGTATACAATTCTACCTGAAGCACAGTCCTGTATTTGGTATAATTCCCATCCTGCACTGATGTTTGGCTTGTGCACAATATATTAAATAGAGATAATTGATTTATGAACCGAAAATGTTTATTCCCTCACTTGCACAATGACCAGTTGAATATAAACATATTTCTATGAAATATGAGATGGAAATGAATGATCCAAGTTTACAAATCCAGTACCCCAGAATCACAGCCGGATGACGTAACAGTAGTGTGGTACACTGAGGAAGGTAAAATTACTTAAAAGGAACGAAATATCTAGCCACAGAACAATAAAAATGTTTCGTTACTTCTAAAAATTGAAGGAACCCTACAACCATTACTCAGCTCCACAGACGGGTGTGCCAAAATAACAAAGTTCTTAGCAACTTTAAAACTGTACAGTTGTATAGCTTCTTTATGTATTAGACTGTAATTAAATGAAACCGTACATATTGTGAAATATATGATAAAATTTAACATTTTTATTCTTGTAATAATTATATCTTTTATGTTTATATATACAATTGTATAATGACAGGGGTCGCTGATGACATTGACATTAAAAAGCGACCATAAATACATGAAAATAAAAAAAACGTTTCGTTTCTAGCGTATCGTAAAACATCTAATTATTTTTCACGCAAGTATTACGTTTTTGCCAAATACAGTCCAAAGCAAACGCTAGCATATCTGCGAAATCGCGCGTTTTCCGGGTGGGGGAGAGACCTTGCGAGATGGGACGGCGGGCGTTTTCTGCGCCCGCCCGCCGGTCACGGAAGGTGGGGGGGCGACGAGAGACGAGGCCTTCGGACATCGACAGCCTTAGATCTCCCTGGACGCGACTGTCTTATATGGTCAACGCTTCTTCCGCGTACAATACAGTCGTAACTCGGTTTTTTAACTAGTTTTTTCAATAGTTTACGCAAAAGGAATACCTTCAATTGCCATTTGTTATTATTTAAACTTTTGAAGTTAAATTGAAGAGAACGATTCGAATGAAGGCGATTCTGCTATTAATTCTAAGAAGAATGGAATTCGTAAAAGATATCATTACTAGAAATATTTATTTTAATTGTGGCTAGAAGATCTAGAAGTGATTCTGAATTTCATCTTTCATTTATATACATTTGTGTACTTATAGTGGAATATCTTTGCATGTCGGAAAGAAATGTATGTATTTGCAGGCCCGGATGGCCGAGATCGGTAAGGTAGCGGTACCACAGCGATTTCGGGCCAAAAGATCGCGGGTCCGAGTCCCGCCTCGGGCATGGTTGCATTTGTGTTCGTCCTTTCATCCCCTATCATCACCATCATCTATCTTCACAGTTACCATACCGTTAAATGCACTAGTGGTCGCTAACGACCTTGATGTGACCTTAAATAACAAAAAAAAGATATACTTCATGATATAAAAAGAGGTTTAAAAAAGCACCCATAACGTACGAATGTTAGAAAGAATCATTATCAATAATGTTAAAATCTGTGGAGTAAACTTATAGATATGAGAGTCACATATAGAAGACTGTATATATTTGAAAGATTGTCTGATTTAAGATAAATAATTTGATAATAAAATAAAATTTTTCATTTAGATATGTGGTATGAATATGATAATTAATATTTCATTTAACTTTTAATTTTTACTAACTTACGAGTAATCCAGCATGCCCTTGGTAATTAAAAAAAATATTTTAAATTCATACGTTTGTAACCATGATGAAATATCCAGTTTTCGACACGTCCCGAAGAAATATTTAATTATCGAAATGTAATTTTCGATTCTCAAATGGACATTTACTACAAATTTTTAAAGTTGTAGAGATTACAATAACCAAAAAAATTAAATCGAAACATTTCATTGGCAATCAAAAACAAAATAGACTTCGGATGTAGCTTCTCCCATCCAAAATCCGTAGCCGTTTTAACGAGAAAGTTTCCTCAACGAATTGAGTTCACCGCCACGACATGAGGGTAAAAGAGAGAGAAAAAAAAGGCTGCGAGGTAAAAGGCAAGACACGACAGCGGCGACGCGCGGAGTTGCGTGGGAGGGGGGAAGGGAGGGGGAGTGCCCGCTGGTGACGCTCGCGGCGACCGGAAGCGGCCAGCGCCGGCGCTTCCGCTAAAAGCCTTCTGGTGCTGCCCTGTTTTCGGGCGCAGAATCAATGTTGTGACGGCGCGCCGCCAGGCAGCGCCCCAGGCGGCTCGCAGGCCGTAGACCCCGGGGAATCCCCGACGACATCGGACGCCTCCGCTCCGCAACCTCGCCCTCGGACGGCCTCTAAGGCGTCCTGATTCACCTACCACAACAAAAATATTATGCCTTTACGAAGAAACTCCACCTACACATTATTATCTTAATACTATTCTTTCCTTATGATCTTTCAATTGCGTGAAACGTGAGTTTAAACTCTTATTTTAACCCCTTGCCGGATAAGTTAAGAACGTAAAATACGTTTAATATAGTAGATTAAAAATCTCTGTTGATTCCCATCATTGTTGAAGAACCATTTTGATGTAATCAAAAACACACATCATGAAATATAGTAAACAAAACTTAATATTTTTTACAACAATGTAAGAGTAATACAAATATTGGTGAAATAGTGCAGATGAAAGAAAAGTGAAAAATAAAAAAAGTCGAAATACCAGGAAAAATTCGAAAAATGGTACAAAGAATAGATAAATAAAATAGATGAAGGAAAACGAAATCAAGAGGAAAAGATACAGAAAAGGGACAGAATAGAACGGCGAAAGAAATGAACGGAAAGAAGGAAACGTAGAAGGGGAAAAGAAAGTAATGAAGAGATAAAAGAACAGAACGCAAAGGAAAAATAATAATAAAAAGAGAGAACAAAACGAAAGTATGTATATGATTAACAGAATTCTTACAAAATTAATAACAAAGCGACAACACCATTCGCTTAACAGTCTTGCTGATTAGAAGGCTTTAGACTTCGCGTCTTGACGGTGACGAATTTTCAACGCTGAGTTTGTATCTGGATCCAATTCAGCCACAGCCTGGAGGAGAATTTTATGGGACGGCTGCTCTGATCGGTAGTTTCTCCAATCAATACCAAACGAATTGCAGAACAGTGTTCTAACAAATAGGTCACGGACCGTGCCCGATCTACCCTTCCTCTTTCTTGTTCAATCCTCGTTACTTCCTTAAACTTACATGCGTCAGGAGACCAATCGCGATGTGAGAGCTTGTCCTGGTTGTGGCACCCCCATCCCCACGCTATAGAGCAAGCCGGCATGTAGCTAGACGCTGTCTGTTTCACGTTGAACTGAGGGGGGAACACTAGCACGCTCGTATGTATCATGCACTATACTTAAGAACACGTGCAACGTCGTTACTTGAGAGGAGTCTCTCGAAAGACCCGAAGGGCTGTGGGAGTAAACATTGAGGCGCGGCGCAGCGGGGCAGGCGGCTCGGCCACGCGGGGGCGGGGGCGTGGCCCTGGCAGGGAGCGCGTGAGCGGGGGCGGGGGGCGGGGGCGGAGACGCGCAGCAGCTGCCGGCGGCGCTGCCAAGCGGAGGCCGGCTAATCGCGCCTCTGTCCACAATCCATCAATATGCAAAGCGATGCGGCCATCGAATATTCATTCCGCGGCCCTCCGCCGCGCCGCGCCACCGCGCGCCTCAGCCGCCAGCGGGCGCCCTCGCCCTTATCACAGGTGCCGCCCCCCGCGCCCTGGCAACGCACGCCCGCGCCCGCGCAGACGGAGCACCTGGCTGGGAGGCGGCCTTGGCGCGCTGCGCTCGCTTGCATTGTCCGGCCGGAGGCACGATGGCTGCACTGGATGTCGTGGCTAAACTACTGCTGGAAACGTTTGATTTGCACTTCAATGTGCCGCTTTACCACTCGTGAATTACTACATATTTCCAGAAAAGTACGAGATTGTGATTAAAGAGTAAAGAGTTGATGATGATACAAATCTAAGACACTGAAATGATGCTAATTATGTATATTGGTTCTGGCGTACACCAAATGTTCCGAATCAAATAATGCAATACACTGAAATGAAATGTAATTTAATACTTATATTATCCTTTTAAAAGATTGTGCTCCAGCTTCCAAGATTTTCTTAAACCTGAAGTTGTTTTTTTTCTTGAGACAACACATTTATTCAAATATTCCTTTACTAAAAGATGTCAATCACAGAAAAAATTAACAATGTACTCGTACATGATCCTTGAGTAATTCTCGTGTGGTGGATCCACGGCAGAAATAACTAGTGCGGCTCTGCGAGATCACTTCCACTCTACTCGGAAAGCGCATTTTTTAAAGAAATTACTGCAATAAATATCATGAAAAATCATAACCGAGTGTCTCTCGAATCGGAATATACTATACATAGACCTGGGAACAGCCAAATAAGTTTTGTGTTGAAAAGCATTGCATGTTGCGATCTTCTCATGATCCTCAATGATTTCTTGGTCACTCACACATGAACCGTTTCACCGCTAAATTCTTCCGTTTATTACCTAAAAGTCCAAATCTATCTTTGCCTCTCTGTCTCTCTGTGCCTTTCTCTCTTTTTCTCTATCTTCCTTTTTCTCTCTCTGAATTTTTTTTCAGGGAAAATATAATTTGCAGAGGGCCTTTTGAATATGCACTGCATATCATTACTCAATAAAAAATCTAATTAATTTTTAGTTCCAAAGATTTGCTTCAATCTATATTAAGAATTCAACTTAATGCCAATGAAAAAAGTGTGCGCGATGGATGTAAAATGTCAAAAGGGCACGCGTTATTAAGCCCGTCGGCACGCGCTCCGCACCATTAGAAAAGCACCCGAAAATCGACGCGTCGGACGCCGACATAAATACTCGGCACATCACGAAGAACCGCGACTGAATTACTGATACGATAAACTGACGACGCCTGAAATTACGACAGGTTAATCAGCTCATTGAGAAAATGGCGCCGTAACGGATCCATCATCGCGTAATGATCGCACGAATATTCAGCTGCCTAAACGCCGTCCTCGGGGCGGCGCGCACGTGACCGGACTCGGAAATGGCCCCGCGCCCGCCCGCGGCACGCCCCACGCACCGCCCGCCCCGCGCACCGCCCCGCCCCGCTTCCGCGCACCGCCCCGCGCACCGCCCGCGCCCCGCCCCGCGCCCGCCCCGCCCACGCCCCCGCCCGCCCCGCGCCCCGCCCGCGCTCCGCCCCGCGCCGCGCCCCGCCCCGCGCCGCCCACGCGCCCCGCCCCGCGCCCCACGCACCGCCCCCGCCCCGCCCCGCGCACCGCCACCGCTCCACGCCCGCGCCCGCCCCGCGCCCCGCCGCGCGCCCCGCCCCGCGCACCGCCCGCGCACCGGCCCGCGCACCGCCCCGCGCACGCCCGCGCACGCCCCGCGCACTGCCCCGCGCACCGCCCCGCGCACCGCCCGCTCCACGCCCCGCCCCGCGCCCGCCCCGCGCCGACCCGCGCCCGCCCGCGCACCGCCCCGCGCACCGCCCCGCGCACCGCCCGCACTGCCCCGCGCACCGCCCCGCGCACCGCCCGCTCCCGCCCCGCACCCCCGCGCGCGCCGCCTCCGCGGCCTCTGCGTCAGACGTAGGCCCCTTCAGGCCCAGGCCAACCAGTCCCACAACACCGCAGGCCCAAGCCAATTCAGTCCAGATGAACTGCGCAGGCCATTCATTCGTTGCCGAAAATGCCTATGTCATGAAATGCAGAAAATATGAAACCTGCAATTTTTGTTTACTGAAAAATGGCTAGTTTTTTTCATATATTGCTAATCTCCCGCTTTTTTAAAATTTATTTTTATTTTAAACCTGTACTCATCTTTCAATTATTTATAGTTAAAATGATGGGAAGAGATTCTGGAACTCAATAAAACGTGCGCAGATCATCTTCTCCCCCATACGTCACACGGTTTTACTGTTTTTTGACTACATAAATCTAAATCTCAATTAACCTATGAGCTTACTGAAACCTGATTGTACTTGGTTGTTTTAATAAAGAACAATTTAGTCGCCTCTTAAGATCAGGACTGAGAAGTAAAGAACATCGGGAATACAACGTATTTAAAAGCTAATTCTCGCAAAATATATCGCACACTTCAACATCAGCCCTCCGTGTCGAAAGAAAAAGGTTTCAGAGGAAAACTCCGAGCCGGTGTGTTGCACCTTGGAAAAGGGCAGCGCTTAGAGAGACAAGGCACACTCCCGGTAGGCTCTCACTTCTTTACCCTTCATTCAAGCACCCAAGAGCTCTATGTGCAACACGATGAGGTTCGCTATAACTCTTATAGTTGCATTGCAGTTGATGTCGTTTCAAATTCAAGATAATATACGCCAAATAAAATGTTCAAGATTATTATTCGAATTTTCCTCACATGCTTTAAGGAAGTAACTATTCGTTATTACATATTTTGCTATTCACGAGTTGAGTTATAGAACAACATGTTATTGTAGTATTCGTGTAGATTTCGAGATGTAATTTTTTAAAATTATATGTGTATTTTATTTGTTGACTCAAATACAGTGCATTCTTCTTTTAGGAGAGCCATCTATTCTGGTTTTGTTCAGTAACATTTTTGCTTTCACAGCCCATTGGCTCAACATTAAAAGGTACTTGAGAAGTGCAGCACTCCAGCTGCACGTGCCTGCCCCTTCTATCGGAGGGTGAGATCGCGCTGGAAACCGAGAACATTTCAGCATCACTTCGCAGAGCGACAGCGGGGCGAGGGCCGCTAATAGCCCGATCCCCCGCACTTCGCAGCCCGTGCGCTCTAATCCCCGGCAAATTGGTTTCGTTGGGCGTTCTTTGATTTGCTCGCGCTACACCTCGCTGCTGTTGGGCGACGAGACGCCGGGCGGGGTGGGGCGGGGGCGTTGTGGGCGGGCGGGGCCGGGCGGGGAAGGGAGGGGCGGGGCGGGCTAGGGCGGTGGTGCGGGGCGGGTCGGGGCGGCGGGGGGCGGGGCGGGCGCGGGTCTGGGCTGCGCAGGGCGGGGCGGGGCGGGCGGGGCGGGGCGGGCTGGGGCGGGCGGGGCGGGCCGGGGCGGGGCGGGGCAGTCGCGCCTCCGCTACATAGCCCGCGGAGGCGGCGCGCTGACGTGCGCTGGGCCGCAATGGAGAGGAAGCCGACGATGGCCGCGCGGATCGTCCGCGCTTGTTGGAAGTTGCTGCCTGCGAGGGATCGCCACAGACATCGACACCGGCACTTCGGGGGTCGCGAATACTTTTCGCATCGGAGAGAACGAAATAGAACGCCAGAAAGGGACTGCTTCTTGGTACGTACTGAGGATTTTGTAATTTTGCCGTATTTTGTAACGGCCCTATTTTCCTAATGTGATAAAATGCAAGTTGCAAGTTGTTGCCCAAGAAAATATTTGTTTCAAATAAGTTATGGATTTGTGGATTCCAGAACACTTGATAATGAAATACATTTAGAAACAACATTGCACAACTTTTAATTGAAATGCTCCGAATTCAATTCTTTTCAAATGCTTTATTCTTCTGCTCGATTTTGAGCATTTAGAGCTTTTATAGTTATACGACTTCAATTTCATACCATATGAATAACATAATATAAAATGACATACATTTTGTTTGATTAAACAAATACTTTATTTCAAGTTATTTTCTAAAACGGCGTAATCTAAAATCTAACCAGTACAACTGAAAAGTTTTGATTAGGAACAATATACACAGCGGTAATGTGAGCATTCAAATTATAGAAGAAATTGAAATTAAAGATTAAGGAACATGTGTCCGAAAAACTGTATGATTGAACGCAACTTTCGTTTTAAATCAATTGGTTATTCAATTGACACGATAAATGTTTCGTCCAACAGTATGTAACTAAACGAAACGGCTTCCTTGTTAATAAACGCAAATCATCATTACTCTAATTTGCCACTTTTTATATGAAATTCTTGTGAAGTGTATTGCAGTGGATATTGGATCAATGTTGATGAATAAATTGTATTTTACTTTCTCATTTAATAATACGTTTTAGACGCAATGAGAAATCGTATGATCTGAACATCAATTGACGTATCACCGCATTACCTGATCTTGAAAATGGGGAAAATATAGACATGCTAATAAATATAATCATATATATAGATTTGACTTTACGACAATTACAAAGTTTAGTATAAAGGAAAATATACATTGAATGATCATTGATTGTATGTATTTAAACGTGAAACAAATGGAGTGAAAATTGCATAGTTAGCATTAAAATTATACGTATGACATGACGTATGGAACATGAACGTATAATTTATTAATACGTATGTCATGTTACAAGTATTTCATACTAGGTAGTTTTACATCTGAAAAATATAGAAATCATTGCAGAATATTAACGAACATCACTTAATTGAAACGTATTCAGAGCAAAAGATTCCTGCCTGGAATAAAAACGAAATGTCGTTTTTAATTGCCGACCTTTTTTATCTAGTAAATCAGAATCCGTTTCTAGTGGCTGCAGTTTGTTAAGAGTGAAAAAAATATGCCACAGATAGTAATAAATTTGCTCTATGTATGTGAATAATAAATTTTTGTTTTAAAAGTCAATAATAGAAATAAATTCCATGATTTTTTGTTAGTATTAGTCAAGCCATTGTTTAATTAGCATCAAACTTCGTATTTCGTACTTGGTATCTGAAACATGCAGGTACAGTATCTGCGGTCGGGAAGTACATGTGGAAGATTCGACTTACGACCACTTACGTAAAGAAGTAAAAACGGCATCATATGAAATGCCGAATAAAACAGAACATGCACCTAACCAATTGACAAAAGCGACCTTCAGTCGACAGTGCGGCATTGACGGCTCCTAGGATTTAACGGAAGAACCTGCAAACAGATCCGAAGCGCAGGAATCTTTGCCAGAGGCCTCTAAAAAGGTGAGGGGGCGTGGGCGGGGTGGGGGCGGAGGGAGAGTGTGCGCCGGTGGCGCCCGCCCGCCGCCCGCTCCGCCGGGCGCCGCCCCTTAATAGCTGCGCTATGAGCGTGTTGCGGCTGTTTCTTGCGGCGCCTGCAAAACTGCCCGGGGGAGCGCCGCCCCGCGCCTTTTGTGCGAGCTGCCGCGGGCGGGGGGGGGGAGGGTGGCGTGTCGGGCCGCGGCGGCAAGCGGAGGGGGCGAGGTGTCGTCGCAGGAGCGAGGCGCGGCGAGGGAGGGAGATGGCGCTTGGCGCACGGCCACGGTGGCGGAGACGAGCAGGCGTGGGGGGGGGGTCAGGGAGGGGGTGGGGGCTGAGCGAGGGAAGGCGTGACTTCGGTGGTAAAGCGTCCTGAAAAGGAAGATGAAGCGATGGAGTGGAAACGCCGGGTGGAAAAAGGCTAAGAGGGGTCCCAGGACAAAGAACTTCAAAAGAGTAAGTACCAAATCATCCAGGAATGAACATTTATTATTGTCATATACATTTGAAATTGAGGTTGAAATCGTCAAGTTAAGAGCCAAAAGTATTTGATGGCAGATAAATTGAAGAAATTACTTTCAATTGAAGGTTGTAAAAAAGTAACAAGCGAGTCAAAAACGTTTGATTGGAAAAAGAAAGTTCTATGTACTGTAAACAGTTCAGGAATATGACCCGTCCAGACGCCGCCAATTCCCTCAAAACGTTACAAATATAATACAAAAAATAATGTAGAAATACACAACCTAGTTTCATATCTATGCGCATTAAAATCAAACAAAATGCTATGTTAATACCATTATTAATGAAGTACATGCCATTAGGCAAAAGATATAGAATGATAAAGAACAAAACATAACCCAAAACTTGTCATTACAACATAATTTGTATAAAACCTACACTAAGAAAATATATAGCGGTAAAAAAATGGAATTTTTCCTTACGCACCAGATTAGAAAAACAGAATAGGAAATGAGTTTGTGGTGGGATGTGGAACGAGGGGCTAAATAATGTATTGGAAACATCACTGATAAAATTTTATATTGAAATAGAACAGAAGGAGAAAAAACATTTTATCACAGAAATTATAATTAGCAGGAAAGAAACAATGAAATTTAAGTGGAAAAGATGTTTTTAATTACACAAGAATACTATCTTCACACTGGAATATATCAATATGTATGACAAACAATGAACTTTTTTGACTTGGTACAGATATACATTTTGCCCACTACAGGGAATGATCAATTAAACACGATAAAGCAAAGAATCACTCCGAAATATCAGAACATTTAGATTATTATTCAGCTGTAATAAAACCACAGGAAAGCATATTAATTTCAAAAGGTATACAAAATGAAAATGTTCTAACGATCTATTGTTTTATTTCAGAAATGTAATTGAATTTTGCCTGTATGTTAGAGCATACACAGCTTCTAACATTTATTAAAACAAGTAATTTGGAACAATAAAAACAGATCAAAGACGAAAAGAAATTTTATTATAAAATCCGCGATATTTTGAACAAAAATTCTTTAAGATTCCAAAAACAAATTTAGAATGAAACCTTATGTGACTGAACAAAAACGCAATTCAAGCGCCTTCGTAGTGAGATATACCAAATATTATCAAGGAAAAAGTATAATTATACGAATATTAACTTATTTTACGGAGTTGGTACCCGGAAACGACAATATCCAATTGCAAAACGCATTTACAAAGGGACATATGGTAGCCATATTGAACATGACGAAAATAAAACGTAAATAATGCGTCAACGAAAATTTCAGGACTCAGCAATGATGGAAGCTAAAAATAAACAGTAAATATTTGACATTAGATATTCATAATATAAAGTAAACAGGTGCATTTTCAATTGGAGCACCTGACGAGAGAGACAGTCTCCGAAACGCCGTCAAATTTATGAATATATTTTTAACAGTTTTGTCATTTAAATGAAATTTATGAAATGAACGTTGATATATTTAATTATAGTTATCCATCGGTTAAAAATAAACCTTTTTTTTTAAGTTTCCTCCTAACGCGATCCGTGGTGCAGGCACTCACCACCGCTCACCGCCGGTTGACGAACGACATCTCGGCCGCGCACGCCCACACCGAGCTTGAGGGGAGAGGAGGGGAGGGGAGGGAGGGGAGGGGGTGCAGCGGGCGCTGCCTCCACGTGCGTGGGCGGACGTCCTCTCCTCTCCGAGACACAGGGCCCCCGCGGGAGAGGGCGTAACAAAATTACACCCCTCCCGCCCCCGCCCCGCCCCGCCCGCGCGCGGCCCGCCCGATGATCCCCCAGTGCCTTTCAACTCGCCCGCCATCTCTTAGGGAGAAGAATGCAAAGAGCTTGGATTAAAGATATCCCGCAGGCTCATCTCGCCCTGCCCGCTGCGCGGCAAGGAAACGGCCGGGCCTGCGCCAGGGGCGAAGATGGCCAGTATCGGGAGGGCGGTGGGCGGCGTATAAAAAGGAGAGGTGGGGCCGTTGAATCGCAAGATGTA
Source organism: Gryllus bimaculatus (assembly GCA_017312745.1). NCBI lineage: Eukaryota > Metazoa > Arthropoda > Insecta > Orthoptera > Gryllidae > Gryllus > Gryllus bimaculatus. The sequence continues at coordinate 2,913,149 of BOPP01000094.1, forward strand.
TGGAAATGGCTACAGCTGGGGGAGGTGGAAGGCAAGGTGGCAATTGAAGTGGCGAAAGCTGAATGGGGGGAGGGGTGGTATGCAAAAAAAGAAGTGAGAAGACGAGGATGATGGAAGGGTAGGATAAGGGTCGCAGAAGACACGAGACACTCACGCATTTACAAGAGAAATGTATCCTGTGTCTGAGACAAAACTGCCAGCAGGTAAATTGTAGCTGTGGTGTTGTAGGTTGTGGGGTGTGACAGGATAATTCTCGACATTATTCATGTAAGAAAGGGACCACAAAGATGGTCGTGACAGTTAGGATATGTAGGAGAGATGTTCCAAAATAAATTTGGGGAAACTGTGTTGAATCAACATAGCCTCCTGTAACTGTAAAGAAAAAATACACAGATGAAAAAAATACTATGATGAAGAAATATTGTTAACACGAAGTTAAAATATACTAAAGAGTGATAATGAAAGATTTGAATGCGCTGTACTATTCTTCTGAAATTGAGGAGATGGAAAAGGAGAAATTAAATATCTCATCGCGACTTATCAAAGCACAATCGAGGGCATGGAAAGACCTAAACCTGCCATAAAAGGACGTTACAGAGCACGATTCCATGGAGCAGAGCTCCACAGCGAACACCGCCCACCTCCCTGCAGGCCAAGAGCCCATTCATTGCGGAGTAATGACGCGCGGAGCGGAGCTTATCAAAGGGCGGTCGCCCGGGGCGATCCGCCCATCAATACGCCCGCGGCGGTCGCGGACCGATAACCCCATCGGCGGCCGGCGGGCGAAGCTGGCGGGCGGGGCGGAGCGAGGCCGTGGGGCGGGGCGCCCTGGGAGGGGAAAGGCGGAGTGGGGTGGGAGGGCGTGGCAGGGCGGGTGGGCGGGAAGGCGGGTGGAGCGGGGAAGGGCGGGTGGAGCGGGGCGGGGCGGTGGAGCGGGGCGGGGGGGGCGGGGGGCGGGGCGGGGCGGGGCGGGGCGGGGCGGGGCGGGACGGGACGCGGGCGCGGCAGCGCGGCGCGGCGCGGCGCGGCGCGGGCGGGCGGGCGGCGCGGGGCGGGCGGGACGGGGGGCGGGCGAGGCCGTAGGGCGAGGCCGTGGGGCGGGGCGCGCTGGGCGGTGAGTGGCGGGTGGCGAGGGAGGGGCGTGGCAGGGCGGGTGGAGCGGGCGGGGGCGGGCGGCGCGGGGCGGGGCGGGGCGGAGAGAAGCGCCTTGCGAGGCGTCGTTCGGACAATGGGCTCCCTTACGCCTCGGCGGGGGCGGCGTGGGGGCTTCCCCTGAAATCCCCTTCCGCGCTCTTTGTGGCCGGTGGGGGCCGACAGGTGCGCCGAGGAAAAAGACTGCGCGCGGTGATTCGGTGATAATATCAGGCGATGGTCGCCCGGTGCGCGGTCTCAATCGCTGTCTTAAAAGGGGATTCTCCAGGCTTTTCTTATTTAACCTGGACAATGGAACGTTTTCACACTTAACACACTTTCTTCTCCTAAAGTAAATTTGTGAACATTTTAATAACTTCAATCTTTTTATCCTAAGTTCACCCCGAATATTATGTTTGTTTCTTTTCTTCACAAAAGTATATTGCTTGTAATTTATTATATTATTAATATTTTGTTCAGAGAGAAATATTAATTATCAAATATTAATTATCATGGATCTAAAATATCAATCTCAAATATAAGAAATGGCACATAATCTTCATTGAAACTTTTCAATAAAACATGATGTTATGTGCTTTGATTTTAAGCTCCCGAGAATCTTCGGTGAAGATTTTTTTAGAAATGGCTTGAGCGTTAAGAGCATTCCATTTACTTATGAAAGTATTACGTAACCATTCAAACTTATTCGAAGACGTATTTGTCTAGTAAACACACTAATTTATTTACATCAAAAATTTATACGAATAATAAAAGCCCAAAAAAATTGCATAACATTATTTTATAATTACATGAAGGCTACACGTTTGTTACTGATCAAAGCCCTCAGTCACCTTCAGAGACGTCTTTCCAAGCTTGAGGTGCGTGCAAATAGTTAACTTTCATCTCCGTTCCTCTACGACTTGTCGTGGATCGGGGAGAGAGGGTCTTCATTACTTGTTGCGATTGGAAAGCCCCCTGACCATCTAGACAGGTGGTTAAGAACACATGAGAAAATTTTGTGAGTGGTTTAATTTTCCACAGATGTTATCCTTAACGTGCCATTTTCTTAATTTTGATATACAAAGAGCTAAGTGTTTAATGTTTATTACAGACACCACACCACTTACGTGTTGAAAGCTGGTTTGAAACTTATGAAGCGAGTTTAAATCAATTAAATAAAAGTATACATTTTTTAATCGTTATATATTGTGTTTTGTTTCAATTCTTCATAGAATGTACGTCTTGGCGGGTTTTTTAAGTAAGACTTTTTAGAAATCCTGTAACTATATTTCAAAATAACATCTTAAAGCTCTAATGAAGTTGTATTCATTAAAGAAACTGTTCGCCACAATATCATTATAGTGCCATTTTAAGTGCCCATTACTCTATGAATCTAAAAAGAAAGTCTATTAATGTTCTCATTGAAGGCGTCAGTCATCTCGCTACTTAAGAAATCATAAAATATTTATATATCTCTTTAAATAAATCAAAGAGTGTTTATAAGTATTTTATGACACGCATTAGGCGCAATAAACTAGCACATTAAAGCACTATATATCAAGTTAAGACGCTAATAATATCATTAAACTGGCCAATGTAGGTGTTCGGCATTCAACTGACAAAGACGATTGCCGTCTTTGACGCAATTTATTACAACTTTGCCGCGTAATTAGCCTTTGATGAAACGGTCACTCAACGCGTGTGTTTATAACCACTTTAACAGCAAGCTTTCACAAGACTGAACTTAGTATTACATATTATTTCTCAATTAAATGTTTCCAGATAGTGAAAAACGTTTTAACATTGTTTAAACGTTTAAAGAACATTAACATTGTTTTTCAAGCAATAACTACGTAAACACTTTATTTTAATCTACTAATTCTATAACTTATTCTATAACAAGATAGATTCCATAACTTCACCCAACAAAGATCTCCATCGAATTCAATTATTACTCTTCACAAATGTACAAGATAAACATCCATTCATTCCCCTTGACAGCGTTATTGATCAGTGTTATTGAACGGGTCCCTGTGATCATGTGAAAGAGAGGGATTTTATCTAAAAAAAAAACATCGCAAGATAACACCACCGGGACAGATGATTTGATATTATTGTATACATTAAAAAACTGCACGTTGCGGTTTCACGATACACGATTAGAAATTCAAATTCCAAATCAATAAGTTCGGAGAAAAGTGTTGTGATGAAAACTGGTTAATAAGTAACTTGTATTTCCATGTATTTACGATAAACAACCGCAAATGGCTAAATAGATATAAGAGAGCGAAATTTATAATGTAATTTTGTTATTCAAGCGTAAATAAAATTTAAAAGCAAACAAATGTAATTTATTAGCTGATGCGAATAGTCCGGCGATTAGGCAACCCGCGACACGCTCGAGGAGATGGCGTTGCGCGGAGCTGGGACACGCTAGTGGAGAATCTGAACGTTCTCTGGTAGTTAAAAGATGAAACAACTCTATTAAAGAATAGTTACGTATTCCGCGACATAACTGTTAAATAAAAACAATTCAAATAGGTGGCGTGCAAAAACTCGGGAGAAATACGAACTCCATACACTTGTTTTTCAAAAGTTTCATTCAGTGTAAAGATAACAATTTTAATATAGTATACAATGAATGGGAGAAAACTTGAACGGTATAAATGACATTTTATAAATTCTGATAAAAACGTTTATTTTAGGTTATATTTCAGTGGCGATGTATTTCCGTAGTTTTAATGAACAATTGAAACGCCGTGGTTTTAATGATGAATGATATTACAGTGATATTGATATAAATAATACTTCTCAGAATTTATAAAATGTATCTTCTATCGCTCTGGTTTTCACCCATTCATATTATTAATAAATGTTACATTTAGGTGATTAGTTATAAAGCATTGTTGTAACGTTCAACAATGTTGCCAAATTGAAAGAAAATGTGCGATTCTCATTTTCCACTTTTTAATTTCTACCTGGAACTATAAACACTTGAATTGACACTTACACAAGAACATAAATAAAGATAATAAATTATACCACCATACTTTATTTCACATGCAACATAAAATAGATAAAAAATATTAATAACAGAGAATTCACACACACGGAACAAAGCACAATAGAATATAACGTATCTCAGCGCAACATATTCCAGCACGTAACGGTATCTCCGTAAAATTTGCAAGGAGGCAGTGCAGAAATCGTGTTTATTGCCCGTGCTTGCTCGGCGTGGCGCCCGCACACAAAATAGAGGCGGCTAGACCTTTCATAAATAAGCAATTCTTTTGATATTCTATATTTCAATGAAGGCTTGAAAAAAATCATAATTGTGTGTAAAATAATATACGATAACAGCGTTTCAGAAAAAAAGTTGTAGCACATGAATTCAACATTCTAAAATTTAAAATTCATTTTCCATAGTTTATAAGACAAATAAGGTTGCATTAAGAAGTCTCACTTTCGATAACATAATTCAATATTGACGTTTTCTTCTGTCGTTTAAAAGCATTCACTGTCTACAATCCAATAAATTTAACATGTGAAAGGTTTCATCAAATTCTATGTTAACAACAAAATGTACACAGGAGGAAAATATAAGATTGCAAATTAAAGAAACACAAAATTTGTCTAAAATGCAGATGTTAATAAAAGATATGTGTAGAAGGAAAATAAGAAAATTAGAACTTAAGTCAAATAGCAATCAAGAAAAGAATGAAAATAATTTAAATAACAACGAAAACCAGATAAAAGTAATAAAAATACTGAATATTATTTTTAACAAAATATACCTTATCTTTCACATTATATCTGTTTTGATTAGGTTTCGTCCCCGTTATTTGCAAGAACTTTCAAAATAACTAAGCAATGGCAATAAAAGTTTTGCCTTGCACAGATAATATCATGCAAATGTTGGTATGGTATTGCATTTCCCTTTGCAATCTAAAATATCAGTTTCTATTATACAGACCCGAACGCCTCAACAGTCATTTTGGTAAACTTTAATTCATTGAAGTGGTTCAGCTGAATAAGTCGATCTTATGGCCTAAGCTTAGCCTGAAATAAATAATAACAATAATAATAACAATAATAATAACAATAATAATAACAATAATAATAACAATAATAATAACAACAATAATAATAACAATAATAATAATAATAATAATTATTATTATTATCATCATCATTATTACTGTTAACGCTTGCACAGCGTTTGCGAGGTTTTCTAATTGGTTGAAAGGACGATATGACAAGTTCAATCGAGTTCGTCTCCCTAGAACTTTCTTGCAATGTGACAGGTGTTCAATGTTACTTATTACATTTTTTAAAAATGTTTTCCAATTGTAGATATTCCATTATTATTATTATTATTATTATTATTATTATTATTATTATTATTATTATTATTATTATTA
>BOPP01000094.1:2921735-2934395 GCA_017312745.1 Gryllus bimaculatus
CCCCCCCGATCACCCTCATTCACCCCCCCGGCGCCTGCGTTGAGGGCCGTTACGCGCATTTATAGGAACGGCGCTCCTTGCTCACCCCTTCGCCGCTGAACAACGCCGGCCTCCGCTCGCACTCGCCCCGGCAGCCTCTACGCCCCTGCCCGTGCCCTGCCACCTCGCTCTCCACCGACTACCTCTCGTCCAGCGTGCGCTCGGCTGCCTTGCTCTCTCTGCCTCTTACTCGCACTGTCACCTCGTTCTTATTGTCACTTCGCTTTACCCACCCCATCTTCACTGCTATATCCCTAGCTTAGAACACTTCTCATTCCACCCTAGCCTAGTTCGTCACAGTAATCTCCCCACATGCTACCTAAGTCTCACAGAATACTATTGCCTTTTCAGCTATTCTGTATTTAAGCATTCTCACATCCACGCCATCTTCACGGAATCACTTGAACAGCTACGCTGCAGCTCTCCTCCTGCTCTCTCCCGCTCCGCTCCCTCTCGCTCCCTCGCCTCTCTCTCGCGCTCTTCGCTCGGCGCGCTCGCGCCCCTTCGCGCGTCGGCGCACTACCGCGAAGCACACTGAACGACCGCGGCCGACGCCACGCGTGCAGTCGCGTGCCTCAGAAAACCACTTTCGGCTGATCATGGCCATACTCTAACCCACCCGCGCGGCCCTCTGATATTTCCGCCGGCCACGCTCGGCGCGTCGCTGGGCCCAGAGCGCCGTGGTGTCGAGCCCGGCAGACCAGCCGGAGTAGTGATTCGCGCGGGGCCAGTACACGTGAGCAAGAGTTGCTGCATGCTACCGACCCCGCCGTCGTGTGGCTGGCGGCCGAGGCCCCGCGGGACACAGTCAACGTGGAACGGGCTCGCGGCACCCAAGGGAAGCACCGACCCCGCCTCCACCGTCTGCCGGCGCGGCGCACGAACCGATGACGTCTGGCAGGGCGCCGTCAAAAGGCGCGGCGACCGGCCGGGGAGGGACCCCGCGAGCCGAAGAGAGGCATGGCCAGCGGGAACACGACGAAGCGAGGGAGGAGGAAGAGCACACAAAGCGGGACAACGGGCGCCGAGCGCGGCGGCTGGGCCGGCGGCGGGGGCGACGAAACGGGGGGGGACTGGGACGGGGGGCGAGACGGGTGGCAAAGGAATGGCACATTCAAAAGGGCGCCAGCTGCGACCAGCAGAGGCGCGCACCCCACACGAGACACACATTCAGCGGAGACTCATGTGTGGAGACAGATAGAGAAATGGGAGCACCAGGAAAGGCAGGAACACAAGGGAGGCGTAAGACGAGCGGCACCGGCGGGGGAGAACGCCAGAAGAAGTTACTGTATGAGGGCCGCCACTCGCTTAGCAATCACTAACAAGACAAAACAGCCACGGGCGGCATATTGACACGGAGTCCGGGGGTGCACGAGTAGAGTCGTAGACATTAACCGAATGGAGAACAAAGACGGGGAGAGAACGCGCTCAGGTGTGAGCGAGATAGCAGGAAAAACAAGCATGAGAGCCGCCGAGTGGAACGATACGAGGCTAGGGGTCTCGACGCCGGAAGCCACAGCAAACACGAAACCGGTAGGACGCGGCCACAATCCAGCGTGCAGCTGACCCTCGAAGCCGCCCGGCGAGCGGGCGCGGCGAGCTACGCCTTACTGGCACGCAGGTGAGCCCCCTTTTGACTTGAGACATGCGCCACTGCGGGTTAAAATCAGCGCTTTGTTTAATTGCCAACGAAGTGCGTGGCTCGTTGGGACGCTCGTTGCCGATCGGGAGTTAAAATACAGACCATTATTTCAGTACACGTGTTCTGGACCTTTACCCTTTTACTCTGGCACAAAGGTAGAAGGGGCGTAGCGTGCAGCCCAAATATTTCTATATGGTTGAGATCTCCTTGGGAATACTAACTATAACGAGCACAGAACCGGGGACTGGCCGACCGACGGAACAAAGAGACGTTATATTAAGAACAGCTTTAACAGGCAGCCCCACAGCGCTCTCACAGAGCATCAACGAGATAAAGTAAATCGGTAACCGTGGCTTGTTTGGCCAGAGTGTAGAAGATATACCGCAAAGACGATAGAGAAACGTGCAACATTTTCTATATTACGAAAGAGTCAATTAACAGGACTAGGCCGAATATTAGACGGAGGAATGTGAGGACAAATAAATAGGCAGGCAAAGGGTGAACAATTGTTGACAGTGACAAGAACAGTATGCGATGATGGAAGAAGATATGGGATACGAGGCGGCCAACAAAGGCCGCAAGGGCGGCCTAGTGGCCAGTAGCAAAGCCGCCAAATAGGAATCCGGGGGTAAAATGGAAAGCTCCTAAAACGGGAGGGTACTATAAACTAGCTACGAAAAAGAAGCCAAGAGACGTAAAAGGGCCACAAAAACTCAAGCAGCGCGCGAGCCTTACGGAATCGCCAACGCAGCAACACAAATTAATACAACAGAAAGTACAAGCAAGCTGATATATAAAAAGGTCAATGAGCAAGGGACGGAAAGCCACAGTACTCAAAAACAGTATACATTGGTATTTATGACAAGAAGATCTAACACGCAGGCTGAGCTGCAGGATTCCAGTAGATCTGATACCAAGTTAAGAATCCGATATGTAAGAAAAGAGAAGATCAGCTGATAGAAGAAGTGGGGAAGGCACCCCACGCATGTTGGTGCGCGTCCACCGCCGGCCCTTGGGCGGCTGGCCAGCCCCGGGCGAGGGGGGGAGTAGAAGGCGCCGCCGCCCTGCTCACTGAGAGGGTCGAAAGCAGCTGCGCGCCTCAGCCCGCGCGTTCGCCGACCGGAGCCAGACCGCGAGCGCAACAGAATCTCGAGCGCGGCGGCGGGGCGCGCACAGGGACGCACTCGCGGTGCGGCGAACCGTGCAGCGCGAGAGAACCCGGCCCGACAGGGCGCCGGACGGTGAGCGGAGGCGACCACATGACCGCTGAGAAACCGACCGACGGAGAAAACGGAACTGACCTGCTCGTGATGAGAGAGAAAGTGAGCAACCCGCCGAGGAAGAGCAACGACGACAGAGCAAAGTCCGGCAAGGAGACGGACTTCAATTGGCATGACGGCGACCGCTCTCCCGCGCCCCTTCTCCAGGAACCAACCCTCGCCAACACACCTCAGGCTGCGAGTCAGCAGAATTTGTATTTGAACAAAGCGTGTGGATAAACGGAAATCAGTAACAGCTAAAGTCAGAGTGTCAGCTTGCGTGACGGGGGGGCATGCAGGAGCCGTCAGGGGAGACGCAGGGGCCATGAACTAGCACTAGCGAAGATGGAGGAGGGTATGAAAGTGCGGGGGCGGGGGGCAGGGCCGCTCCGCGGAGGGCAAATGAAAGGCCGTCGGCGCTGCTGTTCGCGCGTCGCTCTAATTGCCCGCGCAGGCGCAAAGACTGGACCTTGGGCGATTTCCCGAACTGCATGTGCTTTTAGCACTGTCGCGAACCGGAGACGAGGAGAGACCAAGCGATTCTTTTGCTGTAGAAAGTGAGTTTAGAGTGCAGCCAGTTTTATTTATTTATTTACATAAAAACAGTTACAACCCCTGTGTGACGTGCTATGGGGAGAAGTTAATTTGCAATTTATGTCCAAAAGCAAATGAAGGGGGTTATTTTAGCATTTGATTAAGGATCAATGAAACTGAACGAAAACCTGATCGAGATGGAGGTGATTGACCCAGAAGCTGAAGTACAATTCTTATTACAGGTTCTTTTATTACACTCCAAATGGTATATAATACATTACATGTCATTGTTAAAATAAATATTACTTTACTATCGGATGCTCGGTATAGTCTCTAATTGTATAAAAACAGATGTGCAGCAGAAAAGATTTTACTTAGGACATAAACTTCTGTATCGAATTTAATCGTTTAATGCCATCTGGCAAGGTGTTGTAAAATAATGTACATGTATTGTTTGTGATTTTTTTGTAGTGGGCTGTTGACACTGTCACCTGATGAATATGATTACTAAGTCGAATGTTGTCGTTATAGACAACTTCGTTTGCTGAAAATATACTCCCCCCTTAAAAGGAAGCCATTTTTGGCAAAAACCACTGATTATGTTGGAATGATATGATTGGGCGGTATCAACGAGCGGTATGGATGGAAATCAACGCAATTGGCGGTATTATTCGTCAACGGAACTCTAGTTAAATACTTCCCCCCTAGGGATGTATCTTGCCAATACCCTTTACGTTTCAAAGGAATACATACTTGACCATAAACTGTACCACCTCGACCATTCAGGTCGGCTTTTAGTCAAATTTTAAGAATAGAAACGTTTGTAAATGTATACAATTCACGTAAAATTGTTTTCTCGATTTAGAAGGATTTTTTTTATTTTGCTTGAGCTACCAAGAGAATCTAAATTTCAATTCATACAATTTAAAAATATGTTTGTGTAGAATACGGGAAAATTTGTTCTTACCATAAATTCTGTACACGAAATAAAGTAAAAATAAAGATCATCGAAAATAATATAACTTAAATATAAGAATTAATACAGAATTTCACAGCTTTACAGCTTTTTTGTACTTTTTTACAATTTGAAGTATTATAGCAATACACTAATTGAATTCGTTGAACTACTTTTTTATATCCGAAATTATTAGGTAGAAGGCAAACGTCAGCGTGAACATTCTAAAAATCTAAATTAACAACTTACCAGTTTTTTGATTTTTGCAGTCAGTCCCATGCAATTACGACCATTATTGCTGAGGTATATCATTAAAAGACTGAAGCCAATCGGCAGAATTTTTGTTTACGGCTAACATTTATTCCCAACATTGTATCCTTATGTTCGGTTCGGTTTCTTTTTTTGTAAGATGTACGAAGTGAGCAACAGAACTTGTTCAATCCATCCTACTATTGGATTGGCATGTATTCCAATACATTTAAAAGTAGGATTAGAAATGGGCCCGTCATGTATAATTTGATCTTATATAAGTAAAAAATACAAGTCATTTATATTTTAACAAGGCCCCAGACGAACTTCTTTCCATTCATATTTACACTCACGAAACTTACTTCAATTGGCTTAACCCGTTATTACAAGCGGCATGTTGCTATATTTCAGATTCTTCGAGCGCTCTTTTAAAGAAAACCAGCTCCACAACAGTTGAGCCCGCCGATGAAGCCTTCGGTCCAGCAGGCGGTCTGCACGTCTTCCGAGCTGAGCAGGGCCGCGGAGGAGGGCTGCTGACGTCACTTCCGGTGGGAAAAGTTCGCAGCGCTGCGCAGTGGGCGCGTGACGTACGAGAAACGTTGGACCGGCGCCATGTTGGACAGTGGAAGGCCGCGCGGGAAGGGGGTGGGTGGGAAAGAAGTCCAAAATTCGGGCAAATCGAAGTTCGTTCCTTAAAGTTTGTTCGAGGCAACGGAAGGATGTTTTTCTGGATGTGTGGGACTGGAGCAATAAAAAATTATCATTCGAGGTAAGGTACAAAAAATATATCCTCCTGAAATCAATAAAGTATTTTATATGAGATAAACCATGTCATCTCAATGGCTTAAATTTTAAATAAATAAAAACAGAAGTGGTAATTAAAGATGTTTTCGTATAAATTAATATATGAGAGGAACAATGAAGGATTATAGCGAATGGGAATACGTGATTGATTGAAAAAAGGACGACGATGCGTAAAATATATGAAAAAAAGAGTTCTACCTCGATCTGCGCTGGCAAGACGGACAGTAGACGATTGCACAAAAAGGTATTATTGCGAGAAGCGATTGGAAATCTCAGAGTCATCACGTTATTGGTCGAACAGAGAAATCGTAGGAAAATGCAATAAAATACGGTCAAATATCGCGAAAGTGAGTTTTTTATGAAACGTACTTGATTATCTGAATAATTGTCTGGAGAGAAGATATAATCAAGAAATGTAGTTATGGACGTATGAATTGGAAATTAGCTTAGTCAAGAAAATTGGAATTTTAAAACCTTTCGTGAGCGTAACAAAATGGATGCAGTCTGTCTGATGCAACGAAGTAAGAAGTGTTCGTGAAATCAACTCGTTCGAGCGTGCTTTGCGGTCTTCAGAAAGGGAAGTGACATTTTGTCAAAGAAAAAGACTTCCTGAATTTTGTCTAAGGTCAAGATAGTAGTCGATTTAAATTAATTACAATAGAATCAAAAAATAGCCATTGATTACATTTGGGATTAAGTAATATTGCATAGATCTGAGTTTAAACGTGATGAATGGTTATATGTAAAAATACGATATTTTATTTTTTATTGTAAAATAGTTATGGTAAGTAGTATTTCTATGCGTGTGCATTCATGTCAACTTAATAATATAACTCGAATATGATGTTACCCCAAGAAGGAGAATTGAATAATAATAAAGAGGTTAGGACATTGATGTGCAATAATTGGCATAAATTTGGGTGTTGTTATTTTAGTAATAATTAAAACATATCTCCATTGGTCCTAAATTTCCTAAATAATGATTATATCAGCCGAGAAAACGTAATGGGCGGTGAATTTCTCGACATGTTTATTTTTAAATTGGAAAATAAATCCCTGAGATTTATCTTGTTATTGTGATTATGAATTTAATAAGAGTTTAAATTAATAACTGTGGTAGCCAATATAGATGAAATTATGACAAACTGAAAGAAGATACGATGGGAGCAAAAGAAATAATTAAATTTCACTATGAAAATGTTTGTGCTAAATGCAAGTTACTAGTGGGTAAATTCAAGTCACTTACTATTAAAATTGGAACATTCGTTGATGACACGACAGTTGCTGATCCTAATGAATATTATAGTAATTTACGAACATTTTAGTATTTTACACTTACTTTCATTATCAATAAAACATTAATACATCTACTTATAAATTTCTCTTTCTTTTCTCCCTAAGAAACCTCTTACTACTACTAAGTGTTACAGCAGTCAGACGATGACTTGTAAGTTGACAGTACAGTTGACAGTTGACAATACTTAATGTTTGCAAATTTATTTGATACTTGACAACAAATTTATTTAACAATTTTAAATAAATTAGTGATCTAACTTAAAATTCGGTGGCGTTGTTAAACTTGCATGAATCAGACCCGCGTCTCTTGCTAAATTACGATAGTAGGTGCGTGAGCTGATGAATACGGTAATTAAATCACGAACAACTCGCAACAATATACCTAGTATATTTTTTAATGCATTAAATATAAGAGTGACACATATACCTTTCAATAAATCGCAAATAATGAATTTATCCTTTCTTCCTCCTCATGGAAACGCTTATTACAAATTGTTATAAACCGACAGCTGACGACGAGAATACAGTAGGTGACAAACAGCGCCTTAACAGCGCGCACAACGAGGCCGGGAGACGTCCCCCGCGCAGTTTCTCTAACGCTGGCAGCGGCGGAATGACACAAAGCGAAAACGCCACGGGGGGTTCGGCGTAGAGCGCGTGTTGAGCGGGGAGGAGGGGGCGGCGAGGCGGTTGGGCAAGGAGCGGTATACGCCCGGATTGGGTGGACAGGAGAGAACGCAGTGGAGCGTGGTGAGCGGGGTATGGTGAGCGGGGCGTGGTGAGCGGGGTGTGGTTTAGAGACGGGGTGGCGGGGGGTGAGGGAGCGGGGATGAGAGGAGCGGGGTGAGCGGAGCCGGGGTGAGCGGAGCGGGGTGAGCGGAGCGGGGTGAGCGGGGAGGTGGAGAGCGGGGCGTGGTGAGCGGGTGGTGGCGGGTGGTCAGCCCGAGGGTGTGGAGCGGGCGTGGTGGCGGGGCGTGGGAGGGGGCGTGGGAGCGGGGCGGGTGACGGGGCGCGGTGAGCACGTGGTGAGGAGTGGACGAGAGAGATGCGAGGGGAGCGTGTTAAACTGAAGAGGGTGAGTTGGGTGAGGCTGGTGGGTTCGGCGGAATGTGTTGGGCGGAGCGAGGTGAGCGGAGGGGGCAGTTGAGGAGTGAAGGGCGGGGAGAGGGAGAGAGAGAGAGGGCGGATTGGTGCGGCTGTCGCGGCGAAGAGCGAGATGGCGAGTGGGGGATGGACGTTGAATACCTGTTCGCTGTGATGTTCCTTCTGAAACTCCTATTACGCTGTTATAGCTCACAGGATACGACCAATATTCCGGCCACTGAAACCGAAAGCGAGCGGGCGACGGTGCTTGAGGAGGAATGACGCGGGATGCGGCAACTAACCGGAAAACAAGTGACTGGTGGGATTACTACGACAGCGACCATCAGCGATGGCATATGACTCAGTACTTCTAGGCTGTCCTACGTGTACATATGACTCAGTAGTCTGAGATCGTAAAGTAAATAAACCAAAATAAATTAGAGAGCTCACATAATAATTTCATCTATTCTCCACACAGTAACAGAAAAAATGTCTTCTATACACATATAATACACAGCGTTGATAATGATCAAACATACCTATACCGAAAAGTAACAGCACCGCAAAATGAAATAGAAAGTTGCAGAAATGTGTGTGAGGGAACGGTAAAGAGTACGCCACTAAACGAAATAGACCGATTGTTATTTCATTTAATCGTATGCTTTCCGATTAGAGACGTGCAGCAATGGAAGAAGATAACGATTACTATTGCAATGTGGAATATTGATGAAGCTAACTATTAGAAATGCGGCAGAATAAAATATCGTAATCAAAAAGATATATGGGCACACTGAAGCAAGATGAGAAGCCTGTTTCACGCAGTGTCTCAAGAAACAAAGTACTGAAGGAACGTTTCTATTTGTAAATGCGTATAATGAGTAAATATCGCAATATTTGGAGTAAAATTTAATATTTTATTGAGGAAGTGTCTAAATACATGAATCAAATAACCTTGTCTAAACTGTCGGATCTTTTGATAATTTTGACTTCAGTTTCCAGTAAATTCCGAATGCAGTTCATTATATGTGTGTGTAAAGATCCCATCTGCATCTGAGAAAACATACCAGGAAGTCACATCCTTTTAATTGACCCTTCAGACTACAACTGATATGTCCTTCATGAGCGCCACCGAGTGCTGCACCCTTCCCAAAACACTATCGCAAGGAAACCGAAAACAAGAGGTCCGCGCGAATGGAAGGCGATAGCGAAGCGATTGCCGGCCCGGCCGTCTGCCCGCCCGTCACCCGGCCGCACTCGCGCATAACGCGCTCCTGGATGGGGCGCTTTATGGAGCGATATGAGCCTGCCCGCCGGCGACAAAGTGGCCACGCGGAGAGAAGAGCTGCGGGGCCTGGGGGTGGGGGGGGTGAAGGCTCTTGGCCTACTTCGCAAATGAGCAGGCGCTGCACCGCGCAGCCAGGATATCGGCTCGCACTACTGGGCGATAATGACACTAGGCCTATATGGCAGGCTGGCCGCGAAGACTGGGTTTCTAGAGGATTAAGATTAAATTCAACATTCGGATTAATCCCTTTAGGAGAAATTTTCGTCTCAATTAAGCATTGCTATGTGCTTTTTACTACAATGTTAACAAATTGAAAAGAAGATTATTAGCTATTCAGGAAAACTACTTTGAGAAAATCCGAATGCATACAAATTTGTTTGTATGGTGTAATATAATAATTTCGCAAATTTGCAATTTATATAAAGGTTGAAACTGTTACTACTCTCAATTTTTTCATCTGGATTATTTTAAAAAAGTATTTATGTACACTTGTTCGTCATAAATAGATGGTCTATTGCAAATTCGTTTTCCAAGTAATTTTCATATAGTACTCTAATACTCTAGCCGCAAATCTCTGCCATATTTCTTGTGTTTATCTCTTTTAAAAGAATTACAATTGTTCAACATTACAAGATAAAAAAGAATTCTTTCACAATGAATATTTGTTTTTTAACATTTAATACCAATGATTACTGGCAAATGTGTATTATTCATAAATATTATCAAAGAAATGAGACTTAAGAATACAAATCTAATACAAAATAATTTCTAACTGTACGTTTTAAACACAAAATTCGAGTGAGCACCCGAAAATGAATTTATCAACATTTTTTGAGAAGCATTTAAGTAGTTTTAGGAATTATAATGAAGCAGTCGGGTAGAGGAATTTTATGGAAAGTGCAGCATGAGCAATATTAATAGTATCATTGTAACAATGATATTCTTAGTTCTCTTTCAAAGGATTTCCAGTGAATTCCATTACTGGAATGAAGCTTTTAAAAGCTTTTGCATTTCACAGTTCGTCACTAATTAATCTAGGTCAAAATACCGAATTATTCTTGGAAGTGAATCAGATGCGGATTAACCGCCTCATGACTCATAAAAAGCCTGTCCGTTTCATCGCAAGTGCGTCGACATTTCGAAGTTTTTTCTGTTGTCTATAATACGTAGTAACAAGTTGAAACTCGCGAAAACGCATGAAGTTACACTGCAGCGCGTTGAAGTTCGCTCGCAAATTAATTCTTCCGAAACAACAGGCGACAAACAGAGTTAGTCCCTCACAATACCGTTCTCCGCTCCCCTTCCCGCTCCGGAAGCATCTGCCCAGGAACGACAGAACGGCCCCCACTCTCTTCGACCCCCCTCCCTCGCCCCCCGTGCTTACCGTCTAATCCGTTTTGGAGAGGAATGGAATTAGCGAGCAAGAGGACCCCGGCCGGCCGTTTCCACGAACTCTAAAACAGCTCGCGCGGACTTATCATTTCTAGGAAATCGCGACGACCTTTAATGAGGCCCTTTCCCAGTACGTCGCGGCGCGGCGCGGCGCGGCGCAGAATCAATTTCCTCCGGTCTGCCCTTGGCGTTCGCGCGGCGTTCGACGCACGCCCGGCCTTGAAGCCGCTCCGCCTGCGCTGCGAAGCTAGCACACATTGCCGCGAAAGGTTTCCCCCGCCCTGCGCCTGCGCGATTACTCGAGATCTGTCCCTACAGCGGACCTCTTCATGCCCCCGTTTGAAAGCATTGCAAGCAGAACTTCTTAAGAGCATGCGGACGTGTTTAAAAGCGGATCGAGTATGGGTGAAAAAATCGATAAGTGGCTCACTAATTTACCTGAAAATTCAGTAATTCAAGTGGCTTCTCCTTATGATTAAGCATAAGAAGTAGGGCGACGCGCAGGAAGTACGAGGTCCAAGTGATTATTTCCAACAGATGTGCACATGAATAATATAACAAAATATTTTGATATATTAAATATGCGTGATATCAAGTACTGATTAACAATGTTTCTATCACTATTTAGACAAAAAATGAATAAATATAAGGAAATTATGGCAACGCCGAAAGAAACCCTGCAATATCTTGAAAATACCAACTAATATTCCCTCAGTCATCAATTTGTGGTCCTCGCGTATATCAACAGGAAGTAATATGAGAATGATTTATACGAAAAGTACACCTGCAACTTGGAGGCAGTAGATTTTCAAAATTCTTAATCGCGAGAGAATGCAATACTACTTCACTAATCGCAAATACCGCCTCAATATTTACATATGAAATGGACTTTACGCTGGATATTTGGATGTCGTGTAATGTCGACGTCAGTTGCATATTAGTAATCATCATAAACAACACTTTTTTACAAGACGTAATACATTTTTCCCGTCACGAACTTGGAGGTACCACTGAACAAAGTACTTTAACGATTCAATTGAGTTCGTTATGTGATTCATTTGTGTTTCCGGTCGTGTTTCCAGTCAACAGCTATGGCCATTAGTCCCGTAAGTGTAATGCATGCACGAAATAAATCTATAATATTGAATGTAAATGAAAAGAAATTTAAAAAATGAAAATGTGAAAATAAATATATAAGATTTACTACAGAATCTTACGTTTTAAACTGAAGATGACCTCAGTAGCTTTTTAAAATTCATATGGATGAAAAAATGCACGTATTATAGTTGAAATATTCCAGTTCTCGTACGACATCGGATATTATTCAAAACAAGAAATGTACTTTAGATGACAAATCGAAAGACAATCAAAATTAACAAGAAATATTTTTACAAAAGCAACTTATTTTTTTATCTCAAGTGTTGTTCGGAATGTTAAGTACCTAACTACCCGAAGAATGAAACCACGTGTAATAAAACCGAAAAGCACACACTGTCTTTAGTTTATTATTATTATAGTTTATTTTTTGATTTTTAGTCTTAGAATTTTTAATTACTAGAACTAGATAATGAGGATAGTAAAACAAAACAAACATGTCTAAAAAGTTTACCAAGGTTGTAATCAATGCAAAAGAGTTAATAAGCAACTTACACAAATAGGGATACTTGAGAATTTTCAAGAAGTAATATGTAAATGTAATCCAATATATCAAGGCAGAAGTGTGTGTATTATTAACAACGGAACATAAATTGTTTAAATATTAGCTCGGGTTGTATTTCATATTTAGAACCACGGTACTACATCCTCAGAAATTTTGTGCACCCAGACGAGAATGTTAAAATAATGAAATGAACAATAACGCAAGGACAGCACCGAACACAAAGCAGAGGAACCGGGTCATTCAGAAAAGAACCCTCGCGAATAAACCACCACCTGACGACTCACAATTTCCCTCGTGCTCTCAGGATTCCTGTTCCGCTGGGCTTCCAGAGAACCCCCGCGCGCGGCCGGCGCCGTCCGCTTTAAGCACCGCAGCGTCGCGGCGGCGTGAGCTTTAAAAGATGGGCCGCCCGCGCCGACGCCAAACAAGCCTATAGAGGGCGTCGCGGCGCCCCCCGCCCTT
>BOPP01000094.1:2936283-3000211 GCA_017312745.1 Gryllus bimaculatus
TCGCACCTCTGGCCTTTCGCGCCCCAAACGTCCTCCGCGCACCCACCAGCCCTACCTCCCCCAACGCCAGCCTGACACAATCCCGACCCAAACCGCCCCCCTCCGCCCTGACCCTTCGCCCTCGCCTCCGCCCTCGCCTCCGCCCTCGCCTCCGCCCTCGCCTCCGCTCTCGCTCCGCCCTCGTCCTCCGCCCTCGCCTCCGCCCTCGCTCCGCCTCGCTCTGCCCCTCGCCTCCACGCCCTTGCCTCCGCCTTGCCTAGCCCTCGCCTCCGCCCTGCGCCTCCGCCCTCGCTCCGCCTCGCCGCTCGCCTTCGCACCCTCCTGGCCATTTCGCCACCGGGCGTCTCGCGCACTAGCCCACCCGCCCTCTCCCAAACGCCAGCCTGAAAACAATCCGACCCACCGCCCCCTCCGCCCTGCCCTCCGTCCCTCGCCTCCGCCCTCGCTCCGCCTCGTCGCCTCCGCTCTCGCCTCCGCCCTCGCCTCCGCCCTCGCCTCCGATCTCGCCTCCGATCTCGCCTCCGATCTCGCCTCCGCCTTCGCACCCTCCTGGCCTTATCGCCCACCGCGTCTCGCGCACACCACCCGCCTCTCCCCCAACGCCAGCCTGCACAATCCCCGACCCACCGCCCCCCCCCCCCCCACCCCCCCCCCCCCCCCCCCCCCCCCCCCCCCCCCCCCCCCCCCCCCCCCCCCCCCCCCCCCCCCCCCCCCCCCCCCCCCCCCCCCCCCCCCCCCCCACCCCCCCCCCCCCCCCCCCCCCCCCCCCCCCCTCCCCCCCCCCCCCCCCCCCCCCCCCCCCCCCCCCCCCCCCCCCCCCCCCCCCACCCCCCCCCCCGCCCCCCCCCCCCCCCCCCCCCCCCCCCCCCCCCCCCCCCCCTCCGCCTGCCCCCCCAACCACCACCCGCCTACATTCGCCCGCCCGTGGGCACGTTTTTTCTGCTCTTTTGGTGTTTGTGAGGCGGGGCGAATCCTTCCAGCAATTACGCGCGGAGGAAGAGGAGGCAGGAAGGGGAGAGGAGGAGGCAGCGACAACGGATGCGCGCTATCCGCCGCGCAAAACGCAACCTCCCAGCGCGCTCAGCCGCCGGCGCCTCCGCATGCGAATCCGCCGCGCGGGCGCGCCTGAGCTCATTTGCGCCGGTCACGCAACACCTCCGCCCACGCGCTCCCCGCCTCCCGCTTTCGCTCGGCGCGCCGTTGTTGGCTCTTTCCGGTTCATTTCAGGAGTTTTTTCTCGTTTTCAGTTTCAATTTTTAAGTGTATTCCCGCTTGGTTTTCTAATCTTTTACTGGTACCCTAAGACTACCGGAGCAGGCTGAAGGGCTTCAAGGAGCTCACGGGGCGGGGATGGAGACCGCGACGGTACGGTGACTGGGAACGATTGACGCGGGACGGTCACGCGGACGGTTCACGCGGACGGATCACAGCGGACGGTTACACGCGGACGTTCATCAAGCGACGGTTCACGCGGACGCGTTTGACGGGGACGGTTGACGGGACGGTTGTCTTTTGGACGGTTGTCT
This sequence comes from Gryllus bimaculatus, assembly GCA_017312745.1. Classification (NCBI taxonomy): domain Eukaryota; kingdom Metazoa; phylum Arthropoda; class Insecta; order Orthoptera; family Gryllidae; genus Gryllus; species Gryllus bimaculatus. The sequence continues at coordinate 2,937,810 of BOPP01000094.1, forward strand.
TGGAGGTTGCCTTGACGGTTTGCCTTGGACGGTTGTCTGGACGGTTGTCGGACGGTTGTCTTGGACGGTTGTCTTGGACGGTTGTCTTGGACCGGTTTGTCTTCGGACGTTGTCTTGGACGGTTTGTCTTGGACGGTTTGTTCTTGGAGGTTGTCCTGGAACGGTTGTCTTGCGACGGTGTTGTCTTGGGACGGTTGACATTGGACGGTTGTCGGGGGAACCGGTTGTCGGGGCGGAGGCGAGGGCGGAGGCGAGGGCGGAGGCGAGGGCGGAGGCGAGGGCGGAGGCGAGGGCGGTGGAGAAAGCGAAGGAGAGAGGCAAGGGGCCGGGCGTACGAGAAGGTGGTCGCAAGGGTGGTTGGGTGGGTAAGGGAGGGAGGGGATGGACGGAGGGTAGGGGGGCTGCCGCTTCCAGAGCAGAGGAAGCCGCTGTAGCAAGAGAGGGGCGCGGTGCGTCCGCGGGGAGAGCTCGAGCGACGAGCGGAGGGAGGCAGTCGACGTCGCATTAGAGACGACGCGAGGAGGAAGTTTACCTCCCCATTTCTTTATTCTTCACTTCACAACGAGAACGCATCTTTGCAATACTTGTCTTTCGGAATTTACTCTGAAGTTCCTTCAACTATTATGTATTCACGCTGTCAAGACTTCAGACGCAGAGCAATTAATTCGAATTTGTGATCCTCTTCTTCACAACTTTACTGGGATGTCTCTAAGAAACGCGGCACCTTGGCCCTTGAGGCGGAGTTTTGCACCTCCTTAAAACACGGTCGTCATGCATCGGGTAGGGAGAATGGGGAGGTGATGAGTAGTGATTGTATGGAGTGCCTGTGTAGAGGACGAGTGAAGGGTAACAAGAAGTACAGGAAGAATATAAGATACGTCTGTGTAAATCAATAAGGTTACGCAAAAGAAAACAGTGAGGAAGGCTTGATACGAATATCAACATATGTTATGCCTCTACTGGTGGAATTAAGAAAAGAAATGGTGGGGTTAGAGAGTTTGGGGAGGTTTAGGTAGCAAAATACCAAACTTGCCATAATGAAGTAGTGAACTATATACAAAGTTTTGTATAAAGTTGACAACTTCATTATTAATGAACCTGCACTGGTATTGTGTTAACTGAGGAAATCCGAAGCACAAAGCCGTGAAAAGGAACAGCAGAAATACCAGCGGAAAGTAGAGTAACGGATGAAGTGCAACCGAGAGACGATAACCAAAATAGGGTTAGTTATTGCCGAAGTGTAGTTGAGGGAGCAGATAACGGCGAAAAATAAAGTTATAACCGATGCTCTCTAACTAAAATACGATACGTTGGAAAGATACAAGAATAAATCGCGCTTTATTCCTCGCCGCGTGCTCAATCGATCGCATACGCTGTCGTCTTATATCTTCCACTTCCATCGTTCGACTGTTATGTATCTTCATTTTCCTCCAGCGTCGATGCATTTGCGTTTTATGATCATGAAAATAATTCACAAATTCAGCACGAATATTGCGTAGGAGGTGCTCACGAGAATGCCTACATTTTCTTTATTCTTTCTCAGCATTTACGTGAATAATTTTATCTTCTGACAATACATATTTTCGGGATTTTCACAACACAAAATTGACTTTTGATGGATTAAATAGCCAGTTTTGACACCTGTACGCATAAAAACGTACTCGTGCTTATGTAAATTCTTGAATGTCAATTACAGAAACGTTCGATTCGGAATGGTCAATCCGAAATTATCTTTTTGAAAGAATACAACCCATAATCACGTTTGAACATTTTCAAGGTTCATTATTATTGTTACAAAGGTTTATTCATGTATTTATAAGACAGCTTATGGTAATTTCTAACTCATTTGAAAAAAAATATATACAAATTGTATGAGATCTATCATCTCATTGTCAATTATGAAGTTTACGACTCCGTACTCTTTGGTTCGCGAAAGAAGAATATAGGGGGCAAAACGAAATAATATATTACATTATATAAAACGAAGTTGACCGTGAAAGTATACAGCTATTGAATTAAATGAAGTTTGCTAGACACACCGTTAAATTTCAAAATTTAAATTGTTTCTGACTCCATGATTTGTAAATGTGTTTTGAACTGCGATTGCAAGCAAATTGTATTCAAAATTCGATTTCTAAAATTAAGTATTTTCGTATATTTTCCATGTAGGGTTGAAAAAAAATCCCCTAGAAAAACCAAGAAGGATTTTACGATTCAAATGCGTATAATGAGATCTAACCTCCTTCTAAGGTTCTGCTAACAAACAAAAAGTAATCAAACATTTCGAAGGCACAGTTCAGATCTCAATGCTTCACGCGGAGCTACCAATGTACTTAGAACTCCTCCTTGTACGTCCCCTGATCTACCACTCAAAACGATAGACAAAGTGAGGGGACAGGGTTCGGTCCCTCTTCGGAACGTTGCGGCATCGTGTTCGGTATCGCAGATGCCTATCGCCTTCCGTCGTAAGCATTTTCCAATTGGCGGCGGCTGCTGCTGCTGAACGCCGGGGGGGGGAGGGGGGGAGGGGTGATGAGGGGCTTGTGGGGGTTGTGAAGGGCGCTGGCTGCAGGCGGGCGAGCCAATGTTCAACGGCAGCTTCCGTGAAGCGATTAAGGCCCTCTTTATGCGAACCGAAGTCTCTCGCCTCTCGCAATTTCAGCCGCCTACTGTGATGCAGGAGAGGTGAAATATACGCGGAAAAATGAAGCAACACGCCCAGGGCAAGTACGAAGAGTATAACGAATAAACGCTTTGGCAACACAAACGCAGAAGAATGAAACCTTTTGATCCTCGTCCTTCGCACTGACCAGGTTAGCAGCTTCGTGTTTTAATCCTCATTTCGTAAAGTGTTCGAGAGCCTACCGACTTAGACTTTCTTACGTAAGAACGTGCGATTTGCGTAATAGGCTTTGTTTTATATACATATTGACTATGATCGAAATTAGAATGTATTAAACTTACTTCCAAATGTGTGGAATATAGAAAGCTTCGCGCAAGACGTCTAAAGGATAGATAAATAATGAAATAAAACCATAAGAAAAATCAGTGGAGGTAAGTAAGATTTCTTACATTTTACTATAAGATTGCAACGGTCACAGATGTAAGAGACGTTTTGCATCCTATTTGAAACTCTGACACCTTAGAAAGTTTTTCGGTACATCGGCAGCTAACTTCCTCTGCGCTGCGTCCCTAGTATTTTCTAGGTCACTGTGTAAAGCATTTCAACGTCACTTATTACCCAATAATGTAATTAATAAGATGTATTCAAGTATTGTGAAGATGTGTGCGGCATTTTACTTCTTGTTTTGTCTCGACAGAATCTCTCGGAAGCATAACTTTTAACGATGGTAGAGAGTTCACTAGAAATAATCCGAACGACATTTTACACACACATCGTATACGATAAATTCTTTTTATGCGTGATGAAATTACGACAAAAAATAAATTGCAATTACATAAAGAAACCAAGCAGATTCATCATAATGAATACTTTTTATTTGTGACACATAACCACTTACATTTTACTTTTTTGATTTTAATGAATGTTTCATTTAGAAAGCAATTTGACTTGTTTACCATTTAGTATATTAAACATTTTTAAAGAAATACAATCATGGTAATTTATTTGTATGCAATTTTTAGTTTTAGACAATCAAGGTAATTTTTTACGCACATATTTCAATTATGTGTACTTTTCATTCGAATAAAGGAGAGAAGTACTGAACAATTTTCAGAGAGAAAGCATAAGTTATTCTCATTCTCGTGAACAAGAAAGCTAAACTTTTTCAGAACTACCTTGAAGAGGCTTATAACCTAATTTCCGGTTTTCTGAAATTATATTCCATTACTCTGAAGTTTTACTAAGGCTATTACTTTAGCGCTCAGTCTAAAGTACGCTGTCCAAACTTGAAGGTTGAGACTTTAAGTAATCGTACCGCAAGGGACAGCCGAGGCATTCTACCGAGTCAGTATCAGACTTGCTCTAGGTCCTGGACGGGAAAATGTAGTCACTGATAGCATCCAGAGCAGTGACGAAAAGACGTACACTTAAGAGGAAAGGTGTAAAAGTATTCCTACTTTAGAAAAAAACCGATACTACAATAGTATTTTTCAAATAATGCACTAACTCTTGGCACTTTGTTGCTGCATATATAAACCCGTGGTTTTTAAACATCGACAATTTTTATATAAAATACTACCTATTTTAAATTTTTACTGAGTCATTTTACAAACCTGCATCGAAGAAATTTTTTAAAGACCGCAATTAGGACCAAAACATTAAAATATACAAAAAAATATCAAATATTATTTGAAAAATAATACTAGAGTGGCTGTTTAAAATTATTTAAAGATAACTCACATTATATGTAATTTTGCTAGACTGCAATGTATCATCGTAAAAGTTCTGTTTTTTTCGCGCACGCAAATATGCTATTTACGCACCGACTTTTCATGGTGAAACCTCCAGAGAAAAATAAATATAAAAGAATTTAAATGTCATCCTTTACGAGGCAAAGAGCCTTGAGTTGTGTAAAATTAGCTGTTGCGTATAATTATGACGTAACGATGACAATGAAGTTTTCAAATACAAAGTGTTGGAAAATAGAATAAAAACAAAGGAAACTACAAAAAAACATGTATCAAAAACCAGGACGTCGAGGAAGATATGAAAAAGCCAAACATGTGGAGACGCAAAGAAGTTTTTCGAGTAACAACGAATACAGACCAACAGTTTCAACAAACAGGAAATGAAAGTAGGAGCGAGACAGAGTGAGGATATTGATTGATTATTCCGGTCGCGTCAACTGCTAAGGTCATTATTCTCCCAAGTGTTCTGCACGCTTTATCGCGGGAGGCAGCGATGATCCCACTTCGCTGAATGGCGAGATCCAATGCCGATGTACAAGTTGCCTTGCGGGATTTCCTCAACCAGGTACTTCCCACTGCCGCAGCCAGGACAAGCTCCTGACTGCTCTTCCGACGTGAGTGGTAGTGTAGTGCATGTTAGTGTGTGTGTAAGGGGAAGGCATAGGACAAGGAAGAGGACGAAAATATCGCGCACGGTTCGTGGCCCGTTTGTTAGGAGACTACTACAGCTTTTGATGAGTGTTGATCGGGAAACTACCGATCAGAGCAACCGGACGGTATAATCAGCGTCTACATTCGACCTAGCTAATGTCGAAAATTCTGCCACCTTCGGAACTCTATCACTAGGGCGTCCCTGTCAGAGGCTATGCATTAGCAATTCATGCCCTGAGCAACCTAAGTAACTTAAGCCGGTCTCTGAGAATGTTGGGAATAGCATTATTTCTGAGATCAATACGAAAAATATTGCAATCAGTAATATTTTAGAAAGTAATTGGCCAATAAGCTTTGCAAGATGAATTGGATAATGAGGATAATACCAATCAATAATAACACAAAAAAGGGATGACGAGGGCTGCGAGGGCTGCGAGGGCGGCGAGGGCGTCGAGGGCGTCGAGGGCGGCGAGGGCGGCGAGGGCGTCGAGGGCGTCGAGGGCGTCGAGGGCGGCGAGGGAGGCGAGGGCGGCGAGGGCGAGGGCGAGGGCGGTGGCTGGGTGGGCGTAACAAATGGTCCCAGGCAAAGCCTTTCAGGGCACGGGGGGGGGCAGCACCGGCGGCTGAAGCCGCTGTTACTCGGACGGCCATTTGTATCGCATTGAGCCGTCGCGGGGGCGCTTGTTTAGCCGCGCGGCCGCCGGCGCATATTTCACGCGCCTTCAATACTTCATGGGAGCGACAGGCGACGCTGCGCGCGTGGAGAGCGCAGGACCTCGCGAAGGGTAATGACGCGGGTATTCGTTAGAAGGCGGTGATGGAGGAGGGATGAATTTGATGGGAGTGGTGATCCACAGAGCACTACTCGTCGCCGAGGTAAAAGCTCTTCGCAGACATAAGAGGCGTTCGATTGTGTTTCGTGTAGGACGTAGTTGACTAGAATATCTGTGTGCTTGTCTGAAGGTATGTGTCGTGTAGGTTTGCAAACGAATTAGTGGAGATTGAAAACTAAACTTCAGAAAATTAATTTGTTCTTTGTAATAAAATATAGGAGCATCGTTGACTGATGTTCAGTTCCTATACATAGACAACGCGGAAAAGGAAGGAGAAAATCTATGGGCAAAATGGGTATGTTTGGAAAGAGTGGCATGTGAGACGTGCAATGAAGGTTCCACGGATCGGAAAGGGACGAAACGTTTTTTAAGTTACTGCTCTGGCATTCGTTGGGTTCTGATTGGAGACACAACCCATCAGAGCATCCGGACACAGGAATATTTCTCTAAGCAGTGGTCGAAATCGACCCAGGTTCGAAACCACTTTCGAAAATCCACCCCATCTGTATCCGAAGCCTTTACATCACGGTCAGCGATGCCGGTTAGGGATCTATTGTATACTGCTGCTACCGAGCCATCGCAGCCGGTGAGGCGAGAGCCCCCCGCCTCCAGAGCGCGAGGAGCCCCTCTCCAACTGCATGCTCATTCAATCGCCGAGGAGCCCAGCGGCCGATGAAAGAGTGCGGCTGCGGTCAGCACTTGGAGCTCGGCGGGGGACTCGCGCTGATGCATTGGCGACGTCCCCCCCCCTGCGCCTGCGCGATGGGTTCGGCCTCCCCACCCATCCACCCCCCTCTTCTCGCAATCACCTTGATGCTGCCGCAGACACGCAGCCGCCCACTCCACGCGCTGTTTGCCGTTAATCAGAGAATAACGCTCTGGGAAAGATGATTCATCATTTTTGCTAATTAAAAATCAAAGTAAGCTACGTGCAAAGCATAGGTTGTTTTAACGATTCTACAGATGCAAAAGACAACTACACGACGAGTTAATAATACATATTTATAGGAAATTGGAACCGTTTTTTTGGGGGGGGCGTCTCAAGAACGAAATAAAAAAGGAAAATGTATTACTCTAATTACCTTTACATTACATACCGGCAAAGGAAGCTCATGGCATCAACTTTCGTGTTTGGAGTGCTTCTCACCTGGAGATTCTATGGGTTGAGTACCGACAGTGATAAGATTTTGGATATTAGCTACAGAGCTACGTCGAATTCAGTAGTCGCTATTTGGAGAAGAATTCCAAGAATCGGCAGCTCTTCTCGGTAGTTTTCCGTTGTTTCTCCGATCGACAATAGACGAATGCCGGAGCAGCACCATAAGAAATGGGCCACGGACCGCGCGCGATCCTCTTTCTTGTCCTAACCTGATCCCCTTACTTACACACACTTACACTTTCATGCACACCCCACATGCCAGGAGACGGTCGGAAGCTTGAGAGCTAGTCCCGGCTGGGGCGGTGCAGTGGGAAATACCTACCTGGGGGTGGGAATCTGTTTTGGGAAACGGGTAGGTTGGCATTGGATCTCGCCATCTTGCGGGGGAAGATTACTGACACCTCCTGCATTAAAAACATGCCCTGCACTTACGGGACTAATGACCTTAGTAATTGACGGGCCGGAATCATTAATCCATCCATCAATCATTCAATTAAACAATCACTGTATTAAGAACCCTAACTCGTTTTTATACCATTTTTTTTGTATCCGTTTGTGACAAGCAACCTCCATATCTCCTTGTTTCTGGCGAATTCTCTTCCAGGGACCTTCGTTACTGTTGGGCGTTCCCGGCGTGAGATGTGTGACATCTGCATCGTTGTTATTGGTAATATTACCGCTTGTGAGACAGATTCGTTAACGAGTATTTGCCAAGCGTATACGTCTGCAGAAGAGAACGAAAGGAATGCTCCCTCGTTTGCATTGCACTCTCTCATGAAGGGTAAAATATTGCCGGTGTCTTTCGGCAGCGAGTAAGCATTGCAGAGCCACCAGAGGAGATTTTGCTGAAAGTAAAACAAGAACAAATGCCGCTTCAACTCCCCTTTCCGCCCGACGCACACGGAGGGGACTCGTTGAAAGCTGCCACCTTAAGAACATTACCATTCCGTTGCGGTGCTCATAAAGGAGGTCGTTGGCGCCGAGGGACGGACGAAAGGCAGCTCGTCAGACATGTGAGCTGCGACGTATTCCAATAACCCTTTGGGGAGATCTTTAAAATTGTCTCGCGGAAAAATTATATTCTCGAAATAAGTTGCAGTAAAACATATTTTGAAATGTTTTATTTAGAAACAGTCAAATGAGAGTCGGCAATAAAAGCAACATTGGTGGCAATAACGCATTTGCGAATCCTGGAGATAGCTTCAAATTTTTAATCTGAAAATATTAGAAACTATCATTTCAAATATTTTTAATTAATTTATTTTATTAAATTATTTCCTTTGAACGATATAAAATACTTATCACATAAGCTTAGTTTTTACACGTATTAACACAGTAAGTTCTAAAGCAACGAAACGTTTCGCATAATTGCTTACAAACCTCATTGCTGCATTCTTCATAGTATAATGAATTGTATTTCATTTTCTTTCTTCAAATTGTATTTTCAGAAATATAGAAATCATGATTTTAGAAATAAAACACTCGTAATTTTTAGCGCAACATACGAAATTAAATTATGTCAGCATTTTGTGATTACTTTATTTTATTGGGTCGCTGTAACCTCTCGGCATTTTAGTCGGGCGTCCATCCCGTCATCAGAGGTACCGCCTCGTCGTCCTACCACCTTTCCCCTCCACGTGCTCGAATAGAACCTCCCCGCCTCTGCAGCCGGAGGTAGGGGTAGAACCTGTCTGTCAGTCCCATGACTGATATTGCCGAGGTGTCACGGAAGCACGACTTAGTAACACAGAGCTTATTATAGGGGTAAGTGCTTTTTTCTCTATTATATTTATTCCGTTGAATGTGATGAAGCATATTTACATGTACTTACAATACTGAAGAAGCTTAAAATTATTTAAGCAGTTATTAGAGTATTGCTCGTCTAATGAGTATATTTTTTTCTTTAATCGTCGGGAAAAAACTCTGGGATCATTGCAATTCTGAGAGTATAGTACAATGTGATTGTAATGATAATTAACAAAAAGTCCTTTAAGCAATCTAAGATGTCTTAATTTTGTTGTTACCCATAAATGTAAGTGTAATGTTCTGTGAACTCTTTCATGGTAAAGAAAAATAATAGCTTTTTAGTGATTAAGAGATGTTTTAGGTTAATTATTCCAATTAATTTTGGACATAAAACACAGGGAAAGCGGTTTTGAGAATTTTTTACCAATAAGATTGCTGTTAAAGTTGGACATTTGCATTATTTAATAATTTAAAATTTAGAATAAGACATTACTACTTACGGTAATTACTCCTTTCAACTCTTGAATCAAGGCAACCAAGAAATACGTACAATTTTGTGGTTATTGCTACGGACTTTGTTATGTTTTCAAACAAATCTCCCTCAAAATGCAAAATATGTTTCCGAAATCACATGCGCGTTCTAGTGTCATTCATTTACATGTAGCATTTACCTCAAATGAAGACGAAAATTTCAAGCTCGCATTCTAGGAAAAACGCATAAGAAACAAGCGAAATAAGAAAAAATATCGCATTCTATAATATTTGTAATGGAACACCTTATTCATTTAATATTGTTAGGCATTTTCAAAACAGTCACTCTCTCCCATAGATTAATGATTGACATGGGAAAACAATACTTGTATGGCTCAACGTTCTTTCACCAACCAAGAAGTTGTTTACATCAATCATGTAACACAATATGTACATATGACAAATGTTATAGTAATTATTGACATGAAATAGTATAAATAGCTATATACTTAGGTATTATTAACTTAATGCCATAGAATTTAATACTCCAAACCCAATTTTTGCTTCAATGACATTACCAAAGTTAACGTGTACTTAAAAGTATACGTGTAAAAGAAATGAGAGGAATGACTGATATACATTAAAGGAAATAGTCTCAAAGTTTTCCACTGTCTTGATTGATAAACATTTATATTCCAGAATAAAACCTAGCAGCGTAGCCTTGTCAAAATGGCACAGTGGCAGTGTATTGGGGACAGTTGCCTAACGAGACACGGGCTGAGAAGCCTCTCTCCAGCGGAACGTGAAATACGTTTCCGGGTGCTCCGCAGGGAGTCGAAGGAAGGCGGGCGCAAGCAAGGCGGCGGCCGCGTCGCTGCCAAAGGGACTGGCGGGGCGGGGCGGGGCGGGGCGAAGACGAGCACGCGGCGCGGCCGAGGGCCGGGCGAGGGAGGGGAGGAGAGGGAGGGAGGGGAGGGGGCGGCTCGTCGGTACAAGGCCCATGGCACGGTTTCCCGCAGAGCTGCGGTCCTGCATTCCGCTGCGACACACAGGCGGTACAAGAAACCCATCTGTCTTGCGCCGCGCAATACCGACTGCGGGTGGGGTGGGGGAGGAGAATTTAGGGCGCGCGCACTCGAGGTGGCGAGAAGCAGCGAGAGCGAGTGGGACCGCGAGAATGATTGAGTGCTCAATGAAATGAAATAAATGAGTCCCGAACGGCTGAAAAAAGGAAACAACGAAACTAAGTAAGATGGATGCCGACGACGAAGTGCGAAAAAGATATTTAAAATTGTTAAATAAATGTCAATGTCCAACAGTCTGAGCTGCATCATAGAAAAGCAGAGTGCAAATAACACTGCGTTTTAAAAGTTTAGAACGTTAATATATTACAAATATATTTAATTATTAACATACCTGACTTAAAAATTGAGAGAAATAAACAAATTATAAAAATGAAAAATTGATTTCGTAAAATATCAGCAGATAATTCCTTTACTAATAAGCAATACACAGCAAACCCTGAAAATGAAAATGTTACTACATTTGAATCCCTCAAAATCACCGTTAAAAAATGAAAAGTAATAAGATGGTTTTGAACTGGCCTACTGAAATATAAAGAAACAAACTGTATTCTAGTTTAGCTAGTAAACTCCACTTTAATAATCGTAACGGAATAATAAAGAATAAGCACAAATAAAATGAGTTTGCGAGGTTCCCACCTACAAAGTACAAGGGATATAAATAAAATAACTGCACAGTTCACTACACAGGTCACTACACAGTTTGCGTATAGTTATTTTATCATCCGAATTCATATAGAACATCCTGAATCAAATATGGTAGTTCCTCTAAGCAGTAGTAGGTAGCGGTTTGGTGAGCAGTTCGATATCGGTGATAAAAAAATTCCCTCTACAAATAACACGCTAAGAAAACTTGGCTTTTTACCATTAATTAGAAATCATTGACAAAAATATCCCGTAAGTGTAATACAGCTACAGGGGACATTAATCTTCCCCAGAGGTGCATAAGATATAAGACGAAAATCATAGAAGATTGCAAATTAAGGCATATTTAGATAATTAAGTGCGCATTCAACCCGCAACACATAACGCCCTTAAAACATAGGTTTTATACCTCCGAAAGTGATAGTTTTTACGTTAGTACTGCCACAATCTCCAAATCGGACCTTTTAGGAAGTTCTATTCCATTTTCGGATGGTCCCCTTACCCCGTCACTCGGATTACCATAAATGTAGGAAGTTGGGTTCCAGTGTGAAGGTATTTTCACCGATTGAAAACGTTAATTTTTCACCGATTTCAAATGTTATTCTTTTATTTTTAAAGTTTTTGCGAAAAACTTTTGGGGTCCTACTATATTTGTGTGAGGGAAGGACATCTACTCTTTTGGGTACTTCAGCTAGTCAGAACGTCGCGTTTCATCTAGAGGAGACACCCCTACGGAGAGCCGTAACGTTTATGACAGGAATACTTAATTAAAAAAACTGCAATAAATGTTTGAATTGACAGTTTAATTTCCTTATGAATAAGTGCAGAAACGTGCGTTAGATACGTGGGGTGTACATGGGAGAACATGGGTATCATTCATAAGAAGGAACGTCTCGGGCGAATACGTGGAAAATATGCGCAGAGAAGAGGTGGGAGAATGCGCAGTGATAACATTTTAGGGGATGTTATGGGCCACACGCGGGGAAATATTTGGGGTGGTGCGGTGCGGGAAAGTGCGACAGTACACGAGGAAACATGGGAGATTACTTGTAGGGAAACCTTCGGCAAACGTGTTGGAAGAACGCAAGGGAAAATGTGAGGACCTTGGGGTGAACATGTGACGAACTTTGGGGGAACATGCAACGAACGGGCCAGGAACATGCGAGGCAACGCGCAGAGAATGTGTGGGAAACATGAATGGAAGCGTATGAGGGCGGGGCATGTGGAGCCTGAGTTTCGTTTCAATGAATCTTCTTTTTCATTTTTAGAGATTTAGTGCTTCTTCCGCAGCATGCATTTGAGATCAAATCAGAAGCGAGTTCGATTGAAACGTTAATGCGGGATTACGCGTCAACTCGCTGTTCATGAGCCCTCCGTTCCAAATTATGATCGAGTGTGAATTATTTTTCAGATTTTAAACAATTTTTTAAGCGTGGAATGTTCGCACAGGTTTAGTTAGTAATACATCACACGTTAAAAATGTGATTTTATAACAAGAGCTCCAACACCTAATCTGCGGAAAGTTTCTGGAGGAAAGCAGAATTGCCATTGCCATTGATCGAAAGGTAGCGCAGATTCTCTTAACAGTACCGGTGCGCCAGGGGAAAATGTTCGTAAATCGAAAAGAATATTTCTATTGTGTAGTTAATCTGACCTTGAAATATTATTAATTAATTATAAAGAAGTACAAATACGCGGCGATTCATTCGTTTTCAATAAGTTGAAAAAAGGGTTTCGGATTGTCTAGTTGTTAAAACGTTGAACCAACAAATTTAAATTTAATTTTATGAATTGAAATTATTGAAACTCAGATAGGTTTTGTTGTAGTGACACTTTGTAGTGTCACTTAAATGCGATATATAGTTATGTGGCCGGATAGAGAGCAAATTCAGCTTCACGCAATAAATACCAATATATGTGTTAGTGATTGTATGACAATCCAGCACTAAGGAAATTCATATTGCCGATCATCGACTTGCAGAAATTTGTGACTCAATGCACTTCGAGTTTGAGAATCAATTGTCCCAGAAGTGTAGAGCACGTTTTAACCTGGAGGGGTCAGTGTTACTCCGCTGAAATGGGATACCGCGACAACCCACAAGTCGGCTTCTGAGTTTTCCCTGTCCAAATAAGAATTCCACCAGTGGTCGCCACTCTAGCTGGAAGAGCCTTTAAGGACCCGACTTCTCTCTTCATATGTGTAGTAGTGCAGTGCATGTAGGTGTGTGTATGTGTAAAGCAAGAAGGAGTCAACGTTGAGGAAGGAATGATCACGGGCGGTCTTTAGGTTTTTTAATTACAGAACTGAGCCTACAATCGCCTCACATTAAATGTAGATATCACGGAAAGGTTCCGAACGGGACTGCCGGTCCCTAGACTTTTCCTGCAAACAGTAGTTGAATTCGACCAAACTATTCAGCCACCAATCTGACACCTCGGGAAATCAACCCCTACGACCTCCCGATCTGCCTCGCTTTGGCAGCGTCGGCTGTCTTCATAGAGGCGCGCCGACTACTCAAAGCACTTCGAAAAGACTTGTGATACGTCTGGGGCTCCGGAGAGAGCTGCGACCAGCCGCAAACAGCGGGGCAGATACGCAAGATTTATGAGCCGAGAATTAGTAGGCAGCAAATGGAGACAGGATGACAAACACACGCTCCGCCCCCCCCCCTCCAACAGTTCACCCACATGAATGGTGCGAATGACGTTTCTCCTGGAACAGTTTTATAAACAAATATGTTGCTATAGAATCGGAAATTGAGTTTCAATTACATGTTCAAATTCGTTTTGTGCTTCACACTTACGTAAAAATAACAGCCTAAATTACAAAATAATCACATTACAACGGCACATCGAAATTAATGCGTTTAACGCCATTGAAGTTCGTTATTGTTCCAGTTTTAATACTAAATATGATAGAAAAACCAAATGCTGAACAAGCAAATGGAAATTGTGTAAAATAATGTTTTATATTCAATTTGTTCCCTGAATAGATATTATATCTAGTTATGGTACTGGTATGTAGATTAAATAGAACTTGAAATGAATCGATTCGGAGACGTTAACTTTATTTTCGAGATTATACATTGTTGAAAGTGATGTCTTCTGTGTAGAATGTTTTCATAGTTCTTTCAACTCAGTGTCAACTTTTGCATATTATCATTCGTTCGAAAGAATGATTACTTCAGATACTGCATTTAACTTACAATACGTACATGGAATCGCAAATCGTCTGTATACAAGTGAAACTAAGCCAATGTTTGATGATTTTGAATTATTTACAAACCTTAGTCACACTTTTGTCTGCTTAAAAGTGAATATGCTAGCTCCCGGAGTGTCGATATAATTTTGCATTTTGTCGATAAACTGTCGTTTTGATTTTAACTAAGACATACATGAATGAAAAAGTACAGAACAAATTAATTTTTGATATGAACTTTTCTGTTTTCTAAAAGTAATATTACACGTTCTAAGCATGCTGAAAAACTAGGTTTATCTTCTACGAATTAAAATGTATTGAGAAGACATTGTAATAGAATCACGTTCTACTTGAGTTACCACAAAACAGAGTTTTGGAACTGCGTGAGATTACCTCGAAAGAAATATGCCAATATTTAGCGCATTCGGCGTCCAACATCTATTTATGAGGAGAACAGCCCGCCATTGTGGGGCAGGTGAGGTGCGCCTCAGGGGCGCTTCCCCGGCCGCCAGCATGGAAGGGGGCAGGAGGGGTTCGGGAGGGGAAGGTAAGCGAGGAGACTGTCGCAGGATCCCTCAACACGCAGCGCCGCCAGCGGGCGGGGGCGGGGGCCGGGCCGGGGGCGGGGCGGGGGCCGGCGCGCCGGGGGGGTCGTCGATTTGAAATGCGCTTCGCGCGGCCTCCTCGCACCTTCCTGCGCGGACAAAACCGAAATGCGCGTCAAGGATCACTTCCAAGGAAGTTCGTTTCGCGTTTCGAAGAACTGATTCATCAGAAATGTCTTGATACAGAACACAAAATATTATCGACGAATGGAGATATTATAGGGTTTGAATATTGGAAGAAAAATCAACTATAACAATAATAAATGTTTATTACGAGGAATATAGTAGAAAGAGAAAATAATATATTTCCTATTGCCTTAACATATATTTATTTCGGAGGCCCCATTTAGCTCAAGTATTATTCGTAAAAATTACAAGACTGGCAATGTAAATAGATATCCATTACATGTGAAAGTAAAGGTGTTAAATTAAAATTTCCATATAAATTATATCAATGTTTGTCTGTCTCATGATAGTTTTTTCACGTTATTTATAAACTAAGTTATCCTCTCACTATATGAATTGCAAATGGACTTATTGTTGTTTATAATTTGGGTTTATGTCTTTAAACGAAATTTATTGTGCATTTTGTCAGAGAAAAAAGCTTCATTCACTCATTACATAAACCGAAATTAAATTTTTCGAGAATCATATCCTCCTCTAAGCCGAATGTGAATCGTATATTTTATAGTAATAGCTCGAATCGCGATTTATCAAAAGTTTTGAAGTAAAGTCTATTTAATACGAAAAAGTCTCACGATCATTTCACGCTCATCAACAATTTTCTTTCAATTTTTTTCTCAAACAATAAGCAGGTAAAACGCAGCTCCTGCGACCGCACACAAACATTACATCCTCGTCACGACCCCGGTCGCTTTCACTCTTTCAGTTTCGTTCAGCGCCCCTCAGCTGCCGAGCGTTTGCGCCACACTGCGCCGGGACGCAGCGCCGGGCGTGAGCGCGGGCGTGGAGCGGGGGCGGGGGGCGTGGCGGGGCGCGGTCCAGAAGAGAGGGGGGAGGCGCGGGTCGTACTCTGTTTGCCAGCGCAGGGCGGCGACGCTGTTGGAGTCATTTCCAAAAATGTGTGCGGGAGTTTTAGTGCTACTTGTTGCGTCCCCGGCGACACAGCGGCAACACGCGGCGCGACGGAGCCGCTCGCGCCCTCCGCGCCTCCCTCCCCCCGCCACCACGCGAAGATAACACGGGCAGGCGCGTCCCCACGCGGCAGGCGGCGACGCAACCGGCAACGCACCGCAACACGCCACGAACCCTGCCTACCTCGCCCGTGGACGCTTCCCTGACGGCACGGCGAGTATTCGGTTAGCGTGATCAGCGCTGTACATCGACAGGAAAAGAAACTAATTACACATGTTTCGAATTTTGGCCTCGGCGATGGTGTAATTATCTCTCCCGCATAAAACGCTCTGTTGATTGGAGGTTGTCTTGATTTCAACGATAAATATTCGCGAATTACACGGATCAGGGTCAGAAATTACTACTATCTGCAAACTTTCCGAAATTCCACTCAAGAGCGGACAATGCACCAGCAACGCACTATACCACGCCACGCAACTTGTCGAGCCTTCCCGGGTAAAACACTCTTCAGGCAGATGTCTGTTTCCACGGAATGTGTTCCGTTATCGTGAGCAGCGCTGGGTAGAGTCAGAAATCGCGACTCGTTGCATTACGGTCCACATTTTGGATATACGTTCGTGTGATCGATGCAATCAGCAACGCATCCCACGCTCCTCGCCCGGCCCTCCGAAGCCAAATACTCTTCAGATTGATGCAAGGTTCCTCTGCGAGTTACCTGTCACTCTGCCCTAAGAGCGCTTTTCAGCCTCGAAAAATGGTTATTGTATCTGATGCGGAATTTGCAATACACATTCGTGTGGGGCGACGATGCAACAGGCAACGCCGCAGACCAAAACATCTCGTAGCAAACCGCCACTTTTAGCATTCGAAACTCGTTCAGATTTATTCAAGTTTCTTCAAGATGTGCTCTATCTGCAAGGATAGCACAGCACAATGCTGTAGCACAGCACACTTTACTTCCAACCTTTGATTGAAAAATGACAGTGGCGACAGCGTATTAGCGACTCTGACAGTTCAGTCGGCACGTGCTGTGGTGCGTCATGTGATCTGCTCTGAAGCAATCAGCTTGCGAGGATTTGTTTACTTTCTCACGGCCAGGGTTCAGCGTTGCCGCTCATCTGAGTCACAGGGAATCGCGGATGCGGTAAGGTTCGGCTGTGACGAAGGTTATGTACTACATGATATCATGACGTCATTACCTATCAATAAGTGTTATTGTTTTGAGATTTCATTTACCTGTCATGTAGGTAGTGCCATGTGCTTAGTAATGCGTAGCAGTGCATCGAACTATCAGCGTCGCTTGTACGTGTCGCTTGTACACTGTAGACACTGCAAAAGCATACGAGGTGTTGATCTAAAAGAACAGACACCTAATCACCATTCTTTAAAATTACAGTTGCCCATAAAAGTCCTCTCACATTCTTTGTTCTTGATCACCAGCATTCAATTAGTGGTAAGCAGCAGAAAGAAGAGGTATACGCGAGTAGTTTGAAGACGGGGCAAAACAACCGCTCTCAAGGGAAATTAAGGAGATACCTGCTTCAAGTACAAAATGAAATTGGTGTGTTCTGGTGCACCTGCAAGGTTAGCCGTGGGAGGGAAGCACGCCTCCTAATTTAGCATCTTGTTTACATCAAAAGAAAATAATGCAGTATCTACATTTCACTTCCTTGTTAACTTCAGAAACATGACACAGTCTTTTGAGAAAATTAGATCGGAAAGAAGAAGCGCACGTACGAGAACAGAGCAATAGATAAAGGTAAAACCGTGGTGGTGGAGAGAGGCTTCAGTGTAGAGAGGGGATTTCTTGGCATTACCTTTTTTTAGAGCGTAACCGAATGAGGAAGATGTTGGACTAAAACAGCGTGGCTATTAGACATCCGCTGCAATGAGAGCAAGTCCATAAGTGTGGCGGGGGCACGGAGCGTACACGAGCCAAAGGAGAAGCCGCCCGGCGGAAGCCCAGGGCGCGAGCGCGAGCGCGGGGGCGGGGGCGGCAGCCGTGGGGCCTGCAGCGCAAACAGCCAGTCTCCGCCCGTAGAGCTTTCCCGTGTTTCCGCGAGCGGCCTATGTAAAAATATTATGAATTTTCTAAAGGCTGCCACAAACGGACAATTCGCATTATGAACCTTCTTCTATTACAATGCAAATTACATGACTGATTTACTGAATGCCAGAGCAGGTTAAACATTTTTTGCCGCACTTTTTCTTGAGAAGTTAATTTTAATTATGTTGAAAAAGATACGTTAATAGTCCATCCTGACATCCTTTCCACTGTCTATTCAAACAAGTTATTATTCCTTACTGACTCTACCTGTAGCATTAATCCTAGCTACACCTGAACCATATCCACCCACTTGACACATTGCTGAAATTCTGTATTTGTTTAAGCGCGTAGTTTTCCATTTTTTTCTTCATTTGAAACGAGACCCCGAGTTCCGTCATTCCTATCACTCTCACAGCCATACTACATACCGTGCTAATTTGCATATTACAACGTCTGAAACTACTTCAGTACATACCACTTTACAAATCACTGCAATTTTTTGGCCTCTTGCGAGAGACTCCCTATTCACCCTAACCTTTTGGGGAGTTCATTACTACCTGATCCGTAACGAACGTTTCTAATTTTTTCACTCAGGTGTGGCACATTGTACAGACTCAGAAATGTAATTATTTTGAAACGTCTGCAGATACTCTTAAACTTGTGCGAATTTAAAATGTGATTTGTTTTCGTAAAACCAGACGTTACGCAAATATTGGCCCTGCGGTGTCACGCTAAGATGATCAATAAAGGCTTCATTTTGTGAACTACAGCCCACAAAACATACCTTTCTTTTGAGCCTCGAAGAGAACCGTGGTCCGAGGATGAACTGTTTCAAAGTTATGCACGATCGAAGGGTCACGCAACAAATACCCGCCGTGCGTTATGCTCAATGGATTGTGAAAACAACCATAGGTTCGCGGATGTCAAATTATCCACTTTCTAAAAGATTTCTAACAAAAAGAAAGCTTGCGGGTTAAACATTGATAGAACTTCCAACACACTTTCGTAGACTTTCAAATGAAATGTGTATTCATTTAATTACTTACGATATACTTTAATGAGAAAATATATATTTTTCGTCTTAAAACAGTTTGATGGAGAAGTGACTGGTAATATCTATCAAGCAAACGTCACATACGAGTTTCTGTGTGTATATGTTCTAATAAATGGTATTCAACCATCATATTTTCTTAGCGAATTGCATTTATAGAGGATGGTTAGTTTTACTTTTTGTAATAAAACTTTACAGACAAACTTCTACGCATTCACTGTTTCAGTTTAACTCAGAACCAGTATTAGCGCTGTTACTGCAGCGGCTCTCACCAGAAAGTCCTAGGTTCGAGTCGCGACGGTGGCGGATTTTCAATTCTAGCTATAGAGCTAGGTCTATTTCAGTCGCTGTCTGTAGGAGGATTCGGCGGTCTAGCGGGCAACTGCTCTAACCGGTAGGTTTTCGTGGATTCGCCAATCAAAACTAAGCGAATGCCGGAATAACATGCCGCAAACCGAACACAATCTTTCTTCTTTCTTCCTTACCTTATCCTCTTTTCTTAGTCATTAAATCTATGCATTACATTGCCACATTACTGAAGCTCAGTTGGGAGCATAGAGCTTCTCCACCGTTATCCTGTTGGGAAGCGGAACCTGAAGAGGATAATCTCCAAGTCGAGTGTAGGAATCCCATCATAGAGGGAGGAACACCGCCACTTCTCAATGCAATGCAATAAAAGCAATAAAACGTCCGCTACACCAACGGGACTAATTACTATAGCCGTTGACGCGAACAGAAACATTAATCATATCAAATCGAACGCAGTCATCATTGCGATGGAGGCTGCCTCCTGCAGAGCACGAACGGCGCATTGGGGCTGCAGTCGGCACCGGGTCCGAGCGCCGGGGGGGGGGGGCGCGTAGGTTCGAATGAGGCGCAGAGCTTGTTCGCTGCCCCCGAATCGCGCTTTTAAGTGGATTACGATGTTTGTGTTCCACTTTCCCTCTTTGCTGCGCGCGGAGCTGATGCCCGCCTCTATTATTAACGCCCGCCCCGCCGGCGAGACCGCCCCGGGCACCGTGCACCAGCAGGCGCCACCGGCCCGCGTCACCGGCAGGTCAGTTATTCCCGGAATTGCGATAAAGAAATCATAGCTCCGCTCGTAGTATAATTTTGGAAAGCGTTCACTTTTGTGTCAAAAAAATATTCCGGATTGCATATTTCGTGAGGATGGACTAATTTTAAATGCAAAATGATAATTACTACAGAGAAAAAAGTGTCATTTAAATGGTAGTCACTATGACAATTACAACAAATGGTTATACTGCAACGGCACACACACTCAGGCATCATTTACAACTACTTCGCAATATTGCACTATGTGAACCAGCAAAATAGTTTTCAACAAGCAAACACCACGCTGAGACGAATTTTGTATTTTTGAAATGTTACTTTTTGAAATGTTCGAAAATACAGAGAGTTCACTGGAAATGAGACTTGTTCCATATTTTTTTACCCTTTCTTTACCCTTTAGTACACACATACTTTAAGCGGTTCTGAGAAAATATTTTCTATTATAAAATGTTTAAATTTCAAAGACAAATAAAGCAAAACCGTAGTTATTTCAAAAAAATTATATATCACCATTTTTAAAGAGCTTATTATTTAGAACAGATTTTGTCCAAATCAAGTATTTCTATTTTCAACTGTATCATTTTTACATTTTGTAATTTTGAAAAATTCAGAGTTTGTCGGAAATGAGACTAGCACAAATTTTGACACATACAGCTGACTTTTTATACACACGAGGACAAAATATAAAGAAAAAGATTAGAGCAATTTTTAAGCAAAATTTGTTTAAAATAAAATTCAACACAATATTACGGGGAAATTGCTCACGTAATTCCGAAAAATTGTACACGACCTTATTTTAAATCTGTCTTTAGAGTACAGATTTCTTCAATGAAAAAAAATTCTATATACGAGTGGTAAAGGATAACTTTTTCTTTACCACGGCACGGGAATAAGAGTTTTTCTTTCACAAATTCGCTTTTTTCAATGCTTAAAATGCTTTCTCGTATTACGAAGTATGGGCGATAGTAAGAGTGGGTAAGATACCCAGAATGAAGCACCGTTAGAACCCGATTATTAAAAGCAAGTATTTTGATGAACCACAGTAAGAAAATAAATTAAAGTCTGAACTTACTTTAGCCGTATAGGAAGGATGCGTACCTTTGAATCGGTCTTCTTTTAGAAGTAATTTTTATTATGACAGAAAAAAACTTTGAACGAAAAGGGCTACACGTTATTCATTTCATTTCTATTTCTGACTTTGTGTTTTATTATCGAATATTGTGAAGGAATGAATGAGGATATTCTAATTTTAAAAACAGTTTTTTTTGTATTTTGACAGATACGCTATGCCTGGTGTTCCAAAACTGTCATTGCGTAAAAGCCGTTACGTGGAATTTCAACATTGTGACCCCCATGGTCTGTGATTCATAACCACTAATTGTCACTTAAGATTGTGAACACAATTACTGGGCAAACACAATTCCGCGGCTATGCCTAGTAATTATCCTGAAATGCCAGGATTAAAAATTTAAGCGCTTCAATAAACATGGCGCTTTGCGTGTGATGCGGCGGGGCTACAGGCATGAAACCCAGCGCTCGTGACCTGTGGATTTCTCGTAGCGACAGAGCAGGTGATTAAGGATTACACCGCGGCTGTTGCTGTGTACCCATCAGCGAAATGAACGCCGTTCGCCGAAGATTTCGAGAACACTAATGAAGACAATCTCGCGTAGAACACGAGGGCTCGTTGATACATCCACGTTCGCCCGGGCAGAATGCATGCATGCTAGCGACTGCTAGCCGCAGTTGCGGAAACTAGCGACTGCTAGGTGGATGAGGAAGGCACAGTGTCCGATGCAGATCACGGAAAACGGATACGTCAAATTATTAGGAATTTGTAAAAATATTCTTATTATTTTATTTAAAAACTTTACACTCTTTTTTCAATAATTTATTTTCCTTGAATTTTTAAATACTATTTCTTACAACCAAATATGTATTCTAAGATGAAAGAAGGCTGTGATTGTATGAGAAGACACTTGTAGAGAATACGAAGTTTATATCCCTCTGTAAATTAATATTATAAGAATTAAAAATACTTTAAATGACTAAAAGTGATTTTTGAACTAATTAAGGCGAAATAATTGTTGCAATTATGTAATATTTAAAACTTATCAACGTACTGTCACATGAAATCTCACAAAAATGTTTGGCATTGTAACAAGAATATTGTATGAACCGGAGAAAGCTGTCACAACATGATGCAGAAACCTTAGTTTGCAATTAAATCTCTGAAGAATTATTTTGTGTATTGAAATACACATGAAATTGAATCTAACTAGTATAATTGGCATTAGTTGAAAGAGATGAGAGAAACAAGTTGACCCAGGAGGGAAAAATTGAAGAAAACAAATATAGGATAATCAGTTAGGGCAGACTAGGAGTAACACTATTTGACAAAAGGATATTTTAACAAAAAATCAGGAAATAAAATGCCATGACAAATCACGCGGGTTTTTCGAATAAGAGTTTTTCTCAAATGCGAAAAGAGAGTTTGTCGGAAAAGGGTGTCATCGGTAAATCTGCAAATTCCATCCTGAACATACGAGGGTAACCCTAAAATGTCCGAATCATACAAGTCACCAGAGTTTTCGAGGCAAGAAGAGTAACGAAACAACGTGGTAAACTAATAGTAAGTATATATAAGGAAGTAGAACGTACGTTATATGTGGAAAAAATATGCCACAGTTGACCGCTATAATTGATTGACTGAGCGCAACCCAACCACATCTTACGTGTGTGATAAGTATACTCGTACATAATTAAGTCAATTTAAAATAAGTGGAGGGAATGGAATGACAACTGGCCACATTTTTCTTCATCATATATGGCGGAGCGAGACTAATTTAAGTAAATAAAGTTTTTCACGTTATCGTAAGCACAGTAAAATTTTTAATTATTTAAAATATTAAGGGCTATAATCTACTGGATTAAATCTTTTTCACTCTTAAAATTCTACGTAAATTTTTGTGGTTTGTATATTGATAATATTGTTATTAATGCTTAATTACTACCACAACTTTCAATTTTAAGAAAACAGAGAAACAATGAACACATACCATACAGCCCACTAACTTTGTCGTTAGAAGAGCAGCTCCCGGAAGGGGTGAATCTGCTGCAGTGGCCACTGAACGAGTGGTGTGAGCGCAGCGACATTCGCCTCAGCATAAATCCAACGCGGAAAGACGAGAATTAAAAGGTCAAGGTGCGTTGTGAGCGGGAAGACAATGGGAGGTGAGAGGAAATGGCGAGCTGAAAGAAACGAGCGTCGAAAGACGGGAGGTGACCGGCGAGACACGACCAGAAAGAGGTGAGCGACAGAAGGCGAAATGAGAGAGATCAGCGGTGAGAGATGAGAGGGGAGAGGTAATCTTAGAGAAATGAGCCACGGAAGACGAGAGGTGACCGACGGCAGTCAAAACGCGAATGGGTAGAGAGGTGAGCAACGAGAAGAGACGAATGTGTGGGAGCGAGAGACGAGAGGTGAGAGGGCAGGTGACGGCTAGCGCGCTTCAACCGGCGATTGGCGGATGTACAGCAGCCAGCAACTAATTGCCTACTCAATTTAATGACTAAACGGCTCAAGGCGTGGACGCGCGGAATTACCCTTCTCTCCTGCCCTACGCCACCTCACACACCTCTCTTCGACCCGTCCCGCCCCACCACGCCTCTCCCCGCCTCTCCTTGCCATTGCCCCTCTCCCCGCCCTCCCTCCCTTCCCCGCCTCTCCCCCCTTCCCCCCGCTTTACTCCGCTCCGTTCCCCACGTCCATTACATTAGCGTGACGCGGATCAGCTACCTCTCCAGCGGCCGCAAGCGCTGCCCCCACCCCCACCCCACCCCACCCCCCCCGCCTCTGTTTCCGCCCGCTCACGCGCTTTGTCCTCACCCGCTCGCCCTTCCTTGGTTGCGTGAACGACTCGCAGTACTATGTGCATACGCTGCGCTCCTCCATTAATGATGTTATACCTATTTCAAGAGTTAAAACTACAAATCACCTTGATATTGGTGGACCTATAGATTGTAAAAATGAGCCGTGAAGTGTTATATCACACAGCATTGCTTATAACAACAAAATAATTCTTAATTTCGGGAATTGATATGAATTACTCAAAGCGGACATGTCCGTTTGATTGTCAGGGAATTGTGTGTGTGTGTAATTGAAAGGAATATCTTGAATTATGGTAACTGGTATCCGATTATACAAGTACATGAAATTGATTCGGTTGATGAAAAAGGCAATACCACTTTTTTCAACTAGTGTTTCGCAAAATAATAAGACATTACATTGAAAGCAAATAGCATCGCTATGCTTGCTCGTTAAAATGGTATTTCAATGAGTAGTTCCTTGATTCGTTCCTTACTTCTTATCTTTGGTTCCATAAATAGGTGAAAAAGCGAGTCACTGCGTCATTGTCACAAGACGCTACAGATTAATGTAGCATATAAGTGCGTCGGAAAATCCAAACATTCTTCCATTGTACAATATAGATATTTTTCATAGTGTATGTATAATTTTTATACCAATAATTTTTTACTGGAACCACAAAAAAACCTATTGCAATGGGATCGCCACAAAATTCATGAATACATTTTCAACATGGAATGAGATGTAGCACCAGTAGTGATTGAGCCACAAAATGCATTATTTACATTAATTAAATTATCAATCTAGAATTTCAAGTGTGCTAAGGAGATCAATGCATTATTTTGCACAATAATGTTGCATACTTGAAGTGGAAGAATAAAATATTGAATCACAAATAAACATGTCGCCTGATCAGAAATTTACATTTATTTACATTACTTGTTTGAACCCTAATCCATATGTCAATTGTCAAAGTCAGCCGCAGTGCCCACACTTCCCTCTAATTCTGTCATTATTGTAGATTAAACGACGACTTTTGAAAGTAGAGACGTTTAATGTTACCGTTCATGAATAACGGAAACAATCAACATACTATTCCCGCCAATTTCACAATGAAAGGAAGAAGCAAAGGTCAGTGGTGCATTTACTCCTCATACGAGTCGCGCTGCACACGACGAAAACAAGCGACTTCCTCGGGCGCGGCCTCTGTGCGGCTTCCGCGGCGGTGGCCCAGTGACCCGAGCGGTGCCGAAGGCGGTGTCGGCGGGGACCACCGAGGTCGCACAGCGGTGGGTGGCCCGGGCGGGGGCGGGGGCGCTAAGCCGGCGATCGCCCCGCCCGGACAATGCCCACCGGCGCTGATTGCCGCTAATCTGATTAGACGCGGCCGCCGCCGCGGCGCTGGCGGAGCGCGGGAGGTCGCGGCTTGGGAAAGAGGAGGCGACGCTGCCACGACCTCGCGAAGCTCATTCCAACGGGCGGAGAGAGGCAACGGCCAAACGCACTGTCAGGCGGGATACATCCAACTCGAATCACAATCGTTAAAGTTACTTACGTTCTGAATCTCACTCAAAATCTCACTCTAACTCATAGACTCATTGCATCTCAATATCAGTCACAATCTTTTATTTAAAGGAAGAAATAATCATGATTCCTGAGAGTCATGATTAAGACTGAAATCTTCTGTATTAAATTAATTTGAAGAATTCTACTTCAATCAAATTTTTAAATGACTCTCAGCCAACAATGTATAAATTAATATTAACAGTGAAAAATGACACTTGGCTGTATTAAGGACTAATATAATAATGTAAAATAACTATAAATGGAATGAAAAACGAAGAATTTATTTAAAGTTAAGATAAAGAATAGGATCACATTTCAGAAAATTTGAATGAGGAAAAATAGCGCATTTATTCCCAAAAGTTTTTGATTATAAATGACATTCGAAAAACTGAATTTCGAAGAGCTCTAATGCGTAACAACTAAATTCAGGTATTCTTGCCAGGATTTTAATCCTAGTTTGAGACTAGAAATCTCTCATATTCCTTTTATGGCATCTCTACTAGGCAGAAAACTGACGAACAGTTGATGATATGCACATTCTGTTCCCGATTTATGAAAATCCATGTGCCACTTACTGAGTTACGCAAATTACATTGCAATGTGATTCTGTATGTAGATCGTTCATCAACCAACAACAACATCGCATCTAGGTTAGCTATACTGCTAAATGTACAGGTGATTCCTTTTTACATATCTGCGATTCTAGAGAACATGCTGCTCACAATACATTGTAAGCTTCTCCGTCGCGACAGCTCCCTCCGGTCTGTCGGAGGCCACCCGCTAGGCGCGCTTTCCCACGCGCAGCGTTTCAGGGCTCAGACCTTTAGTTCTAGAAGCATTTGCATTAATCGTACATGAGTTCAACCACCCTCTCAGGGGTATTGTAATTAACACGGGCCTGAACAAAAATGTCAGGTAAATGACAAGTAAAACACAAAATGTTTAACGAAACACACAATGACAAGTCAATTTATTAGTATAATCCGTGTACTGGCTACGTCAATGCCTTAACAAATGCAAACACCAACAAAGCAAATAAAATTTAACATTTCAACAATATCTTTATTCTATGAAACTTTCTTCTCATAGAACTCAGAAACGAAAGAAAACGTAACTTATTAAAAATAGTTAAAAAGAAATTGCATTATTTGGTACTATACAAATGAATATTTCGTTTTCGAGCTAGGATAATCAGCAAATCAATTTTTTAATGAGTCATGTTTTAAAGTACTTATTAGTAAAAACTCCTAATTGGTTTGACATTAGCAAGTTTTCAAAGTTTGCTACACATACATGTTGGACAATACATCTCCAGTTCATTTTGTCTATAAATTGATACGTCGTAACCCCTTAATGTCAACGTGCCAGTCAATTAAAATATTGAATATCTACTCGTAATTAAAGTCTTTTGCAATGCGCTTCTTTCACCAGAGGAAGTGTGCGAAAAGAAACTACTCACGTGAAGGTCGATGACGCAGCATTAGCACAAGAATTTCGAATGTGATTTGGATCACTTACCTGAAACAAAACACATCTTAATTAATTACACAGATAGGTACCTGCATGCTAACAATTTACATCAACAGAGTTACACATAGAATATTCTACATATTTTTTCATCGAAAAGTTGCATCGAAATGACAAGTCATTCTAAGAACGCAGACAAAGCTTCGCAAGAAATTCATTTCCCTTCCGAATGGATCTGTCATCCCCAAATCCGTTCTTACCGGGAAGCGACGAGAAGCAGCCCGGCTCGCGGAAGAATGTATTTCGGGGGGGGGGGATACGAGGCGTGGGAGAAACGCAACCCTTGTGCAAGCCGACGGTGCCAGCCAATGACGCCCTCGCGTCCGCCGCATCAACTTTGCAAGCCGCTACGTTGATGCCCATCAACGGATGACATGGAGCACTTTGGGCTCTCCCGCCGCCAAGGCATTTCGGGCATGAGGGGTGGACACGAAATGGAACAAACCATGTTGTTGAGGCTGTTCTGCATTATAAAGACTAGCAGTAAACCGGATAAAACGCTTTTCTCTCACATTTAATGAAACTTAAAGAGGGATATTATATTATAAAACTTTGTTTCTCTACAAATTAATATAATACAATTGACACTTTTTCCGGCATGACCGTCCTAATCCGATAAGTCAACATCCTTTGGGTGTGGGGATACCAACACGGTTGAAAATAGATGCCTTCAATTTAAGAATCGTTGGTTGTTAGTAACGGTTTCGACTTCGAAGTGCGTTCAAATTGCACCACTTACACCGTTTAATGCATATTGAATAGTCACGTCTAAGCCTACGTCATCTCTTCTTCTTAGTGACAAGGCCCAATGACCGGCAGCGTCAGCATTAATTTTATTGAGAAGGTAACGGATGCCTCTTATACCGGAACTTAATATGATCAAGTTGAGACAACAAGTTGAGACAACATGAACAAGTTCATAGCAAAGTTGTTCTATTAAAGTCGACCGCTGACTAGATACGAATTCCGGAGGCCGACTACTCTGACCGATATTTTCTGTAGTTTCTCCGATCCATTCCAGGCGGATGGCGAAGAAGTGCACTACACTGTGTGATGGACGGTGCTGTTCCCCTGGCCCCATCCACTTCTCTTTCCTTGCTTTGGATCCGAACGATCTCCCATCGATCGGGAAATCCCACACAAGCGTCAGATAACCACATGACCTTGCCGATCCGGTGGCCGAGATCACCAAGCCAGTAGTGTCTTAGCGATCTCCGACCGAAGGATCGCGGTTTCGAGTCCCGCCTCGAATGGATGGATGGTTGTATTGTGTTCGTCCTTTCACCCCCTATCATCATATCGTGTCCGCTGTGTACCGCTACAAGCAATAATGGTTGCTAATGACCTAGAAGTTGATGCGACCTTAAATAAAATTTAAAAAAAAATGACTTTGTATGTTACTGATGAAAAACCGCCGAGACACTACGTGGTGGTATAACCAAAATTGTATTTACCTTACTTTTTTAATTTAACGAACTACCTCAGTACATATTCCGTGTTGTGAGTTTTTTAATGCCATTGACAAAAAAGTTTGGTATCGATATTGCGAACCATTTACTTGAGATATTCTTAATTTCGTTATTTTTAAATCAACAGTAAACAATTCACATCTTCTAGTGTGTAATGGTAACTAAACTATACAATCAGGATTCAGCAAATAAAGTCGAAAATAATTCAAATGTAAATTGTCACAACGTCTGGACCGTCTGGTATCGTGTGTATAGTGAAGCATTATAACGCAAAACCGCCATTCGCACATGACATTTGCTAATGTCAACGTTCCTTTGCAAGGGACTTTTGCGTACAAACGTAATGGTAATTAATTGAGCATCCCAATCACAAAATAAATCTACTATTTATTATGTAATTGAATTAGAAATCAATATGACAATAAACTACACAAATGAAGTGTTTTTTGCTTTCTAATTAAACTATTTACCAGAGAGCACATTCCTATGATATTTGCAAGATACTCCACGTAGTTCATAGAATTGATTTGATGGTTTTCATACATGATACATAAGATATCCAATTGTCACACAATAGTTACATTACTGTCAAAAATAATTTGATTTTCGAATAATTAGTAGTGGAAAATAGAAAAAACTGTGTTAAATGTATATTCTTCATTATATTAAAATTGCAAATACTTTAGTTGAAAACTTTTGTGACTAGCTATGGTAGTCATGCCCCCAGTAAGGTGATTGGCTGTAAGCCACACACCTTGCAATTTCATCAGACAATGCTTTTTAACTGAACCATGAGAAAATTATGTCATTTCGTGTACCTGATTTGCGTAAATGCTTTTGTATGTAGATGAAAAGTTGGCGTTGCTATGGGAATCTGATTGTTAAACACAACGCAGTTTTCATTCAATTTCTTCACTAATTAATGCAACCACTATGGAAATGATTATTTGCTTACGTAATGAGGAGTAATATATTCTTGTATGGAGATTCTCTTGTAACTGATAATATTGATTGCAATTCAAAGAAAACATGTGAATTATTTATAGAGAAGAACATGAACAATGATGAATCCAATTGTGTGAGAGAGGTGTGAAGAGGAAACACAATTCATTTGATAAAAGAATACACAGTGAGGAATTGAGAAAATTTAGATACGACATTGTCGTTATATTCCATTTTTGTCATGCTATTCTATTTTGTATCAAAATTGTGAATACATTTGTGTCGTTTTGAAAAGAAAGTGGATTTTTTTAATTGACTAGATGTGAAACGATTCGGGGCTGTCCACCTCTTTCTAAAAGTATGGAGATCTCAGCTGATAACGACAAGTTTTTCAAGCGAAAAATACTCTGTATTAAATGTTAAATACAATATTTGCATTTCAAACTCTTTACGATAACTCAAAATGAGGGGCTTTCTAAAGAACATTCAGCCACTCCTTGCTCTCAAAATTCATTTCCCGACCTCCCCTTTGTTTTCGCCGTTCCGTGTTCCTCCACCTACTTTGCAGACCCGCGCTTCTCCTCGCCCACGTCTCTGTCTACACACACACACACACACACACACACACACCTCTCTCTCGCTTCCTCTGTAATCATTCGTTTAATTAAGGAACCACAAATTTGCGGGCAGATTAAGTATCCGGGAAATCGACGTAGCAGGAGGAGGTTCAATTAGAGTACGTAACTAATGTGTTCCCGCCAGACACTACTTCGGAGGTGGAGGGGCACACTCGATTCCAAGAGCTAGATACTGCGCCTGAAGAGAATGCGAAAACTAAGTTGAAGAAGCAAGCGAAAACGTGTTTCTCGTAGAGAATAAGAAAATAATTGCAGAATAAGAAAATAGCAGGAAGATTCAGAACAGAGTTGAAACTTTCCAATTTTCAACCCTTCTTGTTCACAGTAAACAGAATATATTAAATATTTCTTCCAGAATATTAAAGAATGAAATTTGAAATTGGAACACATCAGCCACGATCAATACCTTTATCCATATACTTTCATAATTCTCGTGATGTAAAAAAATAGAATTGATTATTGTTTATTTTGGTTTTAATTTATTTTCTAGAAGTTTCATTTGCCTGAAATTATTTATAGTATTCCTAATTTCTCTCAATCCGCTTGCAATTACGAAATTAATATGAGACAAATATGAAAAGGACAGGTTTGGTAATAGTAATGAACATAAATAACATTCAAAAATACCCTTTGCGATGTAAACATGTTAAGACAATGTGTAATACATTCGCAGGTTCCCCACGAAATTAAATCTCAAGACGTGCTCAGATATGAATGCTTTGAAACGAGTTGTTGACCGCGTAGTATTCCAAGCAACGCAGCTTTCTGCGGCCCGGATTTCGTTGCGAAGAGTCTATTCCGGCCGCCACCAACTTCCTCTTCTCATTTCGCCTATCCTCCCCCCCCCCTGCGCGAGGCCCCGCTAATGAAGCACTCGCAGGCACGCGCTGCACGCGCCGCCCCCGCCCCCACCACGCCCCACCCAGCGCAGCGGCGCCGCGGCACGTGACGGCGCAGGTGGGCTGTCCGCCCCTCTCCCCCCCGCCGCTTCCACGCCCCGCACACGCTCTTTCCCCAACACACTCACTTTTCCCATCTAGATCCTCTCCCCTACACATCGTCCTCCCCCTATACATCTCCTTCACAACACACTTTCTTCCTCAAACACACCCACCTCCCCTCGCACCCTCCCCGCCCTCTCTCTCCTTTACACACTCTCTCCCACGTC
The DNA here is from genome assembly GCA_017312745.1 of Gryllus bimaculatus. Classification (NCBI taxonomy): domain Eukaryota; kingdom Metazoa; phylum Arthropoda; class Insecta; order Orthoptera; family Gryllidae; genus Gryllus; species Gryllus bimaculatus. The sequence goes on from BOPP01000094.1 coordinate 2,969,017, forward strand.
TAGCAGCCCCGCCCCACTCTTCTCAGCACTCTGCCTCCCTGCACACTCTCTTTTCCCCAACACACTCCATATTCCCACACACATCATCTCCCCTACACATCGTCTTCTTCTATCCACCTTCTCCTTCACTCATTCTCTTTCCACCAAACTTTTTCTCTCCCCAACACACATCCATCTCTCTCTTTTACACACTCTCTCCCACGTCTAGCCGCCCCGCCCCATGCTTCCCCGCCATCCGTTTCCCACCTGAGCGCCTCCCTGCCACACGCATCTACCCCTCATGCGCTCCCTCGCTACAGCTTCCCCACCACGCCTTTCCCCGTCACGTCTTCCCTCCAAGCCTCACACATTACACGCCTTACTAGCCATGCCTATCTCGCCACTGTCATTATCAGCCACGAGTTCCTTGCCGCGCCTTATCCCGCCACGTCTTACCTTCCTCGCTTTACCCACATGCGTTGCCGCTCACGTCTTGTCCGCCACGCGTTCATCGCGCTTTAGCGCCACGATTTATCTGCCCCGGCCAACCATACCATACCCGCTCCGCCTTACCAGCCACGCCTTATTTGCCAACGGTACTCTACCACGCCTTAGGCCACACGCGTTTTCTGCCATGTGTTCCCCGCCACGCGTTCCCTCCACGCTTATACTCCATGCCTTGTCCGCCTCGCCTTACCCGCCAACGATTCTCTAACCCGCTATGTGGTTTACGTGCCTTCCCGACACTAACTTTCCCCTGTACTCCCTTCCCCGCCTCTCGCTTTTCTTCTACTCTCTTCCTTCGCATTTTATTCACCGCCACTTACTTTCCCACCGGAGCCCGGATTCGAACAGGCTTCGCAAACCCCGTCCATCAGTGTTCTGTTTCTGAACATTTCCATATTCGTCTCTCTGCTTCAGCGAGATTTCCATTTCATTCAGGTGTTTCTGAGTATTCGCCGCGTCTTCAGTCGCTGTCTCGAGGAGAACTATAATGACCGGCTGCTCTGATCGGTAGATTTCCTTGGTTTCTCCGATCTACACCAGGCGAATGCCGGAGCAGTTCCCTAACAAACAGGTCACGGACCGCGCGCGATTTCTCCTTCCTCTTCGTTTACATATCCTCACCCCTTACACACACTACCGCTCATGACGAGAGACCGGCCGAGAGTTTAGGATTTGTCCCGCACCACTGGTGCAGTGCCCCACTGGTGGGAGATACCATGTTGAGGAAAACCCCGCTCGTCGATGGTAGGTCGGCGGATCTCGCCATACAGCGGGGGGAAAATCTCGAGCACAAAACATGCATTACACTTACGGGACTAACTACTCTGGTAGTTGATGTGCCCGGAATCACCGGTATTCCCTGAGCCAACATCCCGCGTTGTCCCCTAAATCCTTGCGTTATCACTCCACGCCACCCCTTTTACATTTTATTTTCCAATGCAGTAGTTAATCCCTTCTATGCAACTTTCTGTCTCACTCCATTCTCTGCTTCACCCGGATTGTCCACATTCTAGCGTATACTTCCCGTTCAGTAATAAGACCCGTTACAATTAATTTCGGAAATGGAGTGTTGTTATTTATGTAATACCTACATAATCCGACCTGCATCTTATCCATATTGCATTAGATCGAAATAATGTTACATACTTTCTACGAATTTGGGATTACTTGCAGAAATTTGGTTTCTGAGCACTCTTATGTAAGGAAAGAAAACGGGCGCCAACATCAGTATTGGCCCTAACAGCAGCCCGCATCCTTCCATTCGACGCTAAATCGTGACGAAGAAGGATTTGTAAAACTATTTAACTATGAAGGAGTCCTTGTTTATTCAGAAAACTACATTTGACGAACTTTAAAATACAGTTTCTAGTGAGGCGATGGAAGCGCATACAGCACAAATAAAAGACGGCGGTTTGCCGGGGCAGAAGCATCGCGGGCGCTCGTCGGCGGAGGAAAATTTATCGACGTTTCCCGAAGAGCCTCATTCAGGAGGAATTCTCCACGCGGGGGGGGGGGCAGAGGGGGGCGGGCTTCCGCCTGAGCGGCCGCGAGCGACGGCCCATGCGCTGAATAGGTCCAATTGAAGCGCGCTCCATTTGGAGCGACGGCGGAGTGAAGGGTGTGATTAAAAGGAACAGCCCTTCCGAATCATTTTGACAGAGTTGTTACCGCGCTGTCTAACATGATTCCAACGGTTAACATGATGTTTCTGCGTAAAAACCATGTAAATGGAGTGTATTGAAATGTATTATCTGATATATTTTGCTATTCAAAGACCTTAAGAGAGATAAATCAATATTTTTAGTACTTAAAATATACTGACAGGCATGCCCAAGACGATTATTCGTACTTTTTATCAATACCTAGATGAATGGAACCACGGTCTGCAGTTAATAATTTCTAGTGAAAGAGACGTTTGTAAAAACTTCGTTAATACAAACATCTATGACAATGTCACATGTAAAACAAAAACGTCATTCTTGGTCTTCAGAAATTAGATAATATAAGACGAAGTTGATCAAATAATTTTGATACACATGTACACGTAAGTATCAAATGAAATTCATATCATAAAATTCTAGAATAAAAACCAGTCCATTTCTATAGATTACTCAATTTATATTTAGCAGACACCATAGAACTCTATATTAGCTCCCAAATGCGTAGATTTGTAACTGGTATATGTATTTCTTTGGAAATTTTACGGTTATACAAATAACCTTTTATATAATTGCACCCGTCTCTCACTGATTTCAGAGGTTGACCAAAAGAATTCAAACATGCTGTCCTCATGTTTTGTCACTAACCCCTTATTAGAGACACCCCACCTCTCCGTTTGGCGTGGACAAAATAACGCAAGAAGAAAAGGTTATCCGTGCATCGCTACCAAGGCCCTTCTTCTGACAAACCACAGTATCCACTCATCAAAGTGCGCACACGGGCATCAGCCAATCCGCCAGAGATGTTACGGTGGTGTTTTTCTAGTCTTCCGTTTCCCAGTCGTTCCACCGCACTGTGAAATCGCATCCCTGGAACACACAAGGTTTACGCAGCGCTCGCAAAACTTTGTCAGAGGCGGAAAGCAGGTTTGTCGATTCCCATCGCCATTTAGACAACAATGTTGCAAAGCAGCCTTATAATAATAAGCTAGACGCGATGTCTCGGATCTCGTTGCTGGAAGAGCGCAGCACGAAAGAATTTTACGCCGACGCAGTTCCAAGATGAAATTTGAAATAAAGAAATAGTGCGTCGTAACGGATACAGAGCAAAAGAGCACGGTATGTAATAAGAATAAAAATGTAAAAGACTTTGCTTTAAATTTGGCAAGAGAGTTGAGATGACTGCCTGGCACACAGAGCCACGCAGCGCAGTGCACGATCCTTTATGAGTGTTACATCAAAAAGGGAGCTCTGGCGTCACCACTGAAACACGGGGCACCGGAAGTATTGCGAAACTAGTGAGGGTTCATCCATTTTAAAAGCGCTGTGATTGAAATTCTGTGTTTCTCGGCCGCCGTTCTGCATTGACCGGATAAATCAACACAAGCGAGCTGGATCCGATGGAACTGGGTGGACGTATTGTTTCACGGATCCCAAGAAAAAACACGCGTGCGGAGCGTTTCTGTTCACGAGTGGGGCCGGAGACGATGTACAAGCACTGCGCCTCACTTCTAGTCTCCCCATTCATGTGTTGTATTTATACCACCTTTTTCACGTTTCCTTTCAAATTTTGGACCTTCTTTCCTCATCTTATTTTCCAAGCACCACCCTTGAACTAATTTTATCTTCATTCCAGTTTTTATTTGAATGATACAAAAATTGTTCGTTTGTTATCTTCAGTTCGCCTTGATCAGCGATGGCGAGCGTTTTCTTCAGTGCTCAGTGACTTTGAATCTCAACCGCATAGAAAGCCAAGGGCGACTCACGGCCGAATCTGCCGCAATGCGGGTTATTCCGGCAGCCACTTGTCACTTTCCGCTAAATAGCTATTAGTTCATCATTTAGTGCAATGTTCAGCTCTACAACAGTTCTCTGCAATGCATAAGTGTGAATTGGAAGACGATAACTCGACAACTAGTGCGCTAAAATCCAGTGCACTCAACACATGATTCGATGAAACTAACTACAACAATCGTAACTTTCCCAAACAAAAAGTACATCATCAGCAACAGCTGTATATTCAATTACAACAACGCAAACCGCAACATCCACAACTGCAACAATCTTCAAAGCAGTAATGTCTCCTCCCGCAACTTCAACTACAACCACTTGTCACCCAACGAGCACCTCCAGCTACTTACAACGGCCAGCAACCGAACGAAAATTCAACAAATAATATAAGTACTAGTTTCAATCCACCCCAAAACGCTGGCGATCCCAGAAAACGCAAAAGAAATCATAGTGACAGTACACATAGTGACTCTACATTACAATGTGCCAACTAGTAATCGATAAGAACTACTAACTCGAAGATCAAACAAGCAGTTTAAACCCCAACTAAAGAATAAATCAAGCACCAACCTCTAAAATATCACCTCAAGTAGTTCGTAAAGTCAACAACAACAGTCACCTAGTCTGCGTCGTATAAAGTGTGACTTTTAATACCAAAACTGAAAACAACATTAAAGTTATGTTCTAAGATATACGTGATTTCCGGAATTTTAGACATTTTTGTGACGATATAAACATTCAAAATCACACTAACGGAGATTTCACTATTAAAATGTTATCAGTAATAATTAAACACCTACCAACCAAGTGATCAGAAAAATACATTAGTGATGAACTGATTTCCAAAACCTACTCAGTCAAAAATTGCTCAAGACTGTACAGAAAAGACAAGACACCCATGCCCATAATGACAATAGATTTAATAGAGAATGAAATACCTAAAACAATCTTAAACCTCAAAAGCTTATACTATTATAAATTCAGAGTATTTATCAGAAATAATACCATAGCTTCTATACAATGCAAAAAGTGTCAAAATTATGGTCATACTCTTAGTGTGGGCTAGGACAAGATGTGTCAGATACAGGAAAACACCATTGCTTACAATTCAAACTCTCAAAATAAGGACCCCCCCATTGTAAACTGCATTCAACACCATACAGGTAACTATAAAGGTTGCCCAATATATAAAGAAGTATCAGTTAAACTAATCAAAACTTTCTCCCGCAATACATATATTTTTAATAACAGACCACAGCCTCAGACTCTCACCAAACATCATCTCCCTCCCACTTACTCATCTCTCTCAAGTAGTAACCACATCCCACCAAATAATAATAAACACTTTCCATCACTACCAAGAAGGTTCAACATCCTCAACTTCAGTACTGTAAATCGCACATGCAACCACTGGTCCAGTAACAACAATTTTACCAATAATAACAATAGTACTAACAATACTGAAATCCTTTTTAGTAATATTATAACATTGGTGGTAACGCAAATTCTCACATCTCTTATGCCACACTTACAATTTCTTATTCTATGCTGAAGACAATATAGGGAGCAATGCAATCATTAAGAGTTTATCAATTAACTATGTAGTTACACAGTTCTAACCAATCTCAACAAAACATAAGAATCTCTTGAATTGTTTAGTTACAAGTAGAAATTACTTTTATTATTGCTCAAACTTCCTAAGTGGACAAAGAATGTCTTACCATTTTATTTTCACAAAAAGATCAAAATTCATAAAAACGTTTTCAACAAAAGGAATCATTCTCATTCATATAACCTTTTTAAGCATATTCTCTAAACTTTATTCACTGCTTCCATCTTGACCAAGCGCTTCCTTTTTTCACCTTGGTCGGCAAGCCTATATTCCTGAAAGAATAAAATCTCGCTTTCCCAAAATATTTTTTAGACCACCTTGATTCAAATCTCCCCACACGTCATATCACAATACCCATCTTAAACACTCATGGGGATCATTTGACTGACGTTAAGATCAGAACGCATCATTTTGTGTTATATGCTGCTGCCATGTGGTTATCTTAAAAAGCAGTTTTTTTTTAGTTTAAAATTTCTAGTGTATCAGAGGTTGAGTTGTCACCTCTATAAATAAGAGAAAAACAAAAATGATGACCTTGGAATTATTGTATTACCATTTTTGTACTCTCTCGTAGGCGGACTGGTAAACCGAAGCCACCTACAGCAAGGTAATGTAGCGGTCCGCTAGGTGGCTTTGGCTAAATCCTGCATGTCAACTGCCTCCCAACGATTCAATGTAGCTTATAAAGTCGTACAAAAAGTACTTTATGAAACTCAATGTAATTCACAATACTTGCTCGTATTGTTATATCACACTCGTATATTATACCCATCAATATATCATAGGTTCATAATGTATTATTCTTGTATTTCTGTGATTTTATGTTTATATTGACACACCACAATATTTTGACAAATCTAGTTTACAAATGATCGTGATGGATAAATTAAAGTAATAGCAAAATTGAAAATGTCTTGAATGTTAAACAAATTTCGAGTAATATTATTATAAATACAAATTATTTCAATACATGGATTTATGGCTGGTAGCAATCCCCAATTTCGTAATGAATCTAGGATTCAATCATTTTTAATCTTAAGAATACTTGTTTTAACATGAAGCCAGTAATCACCTGTGTTTGATCCAAACGCGAGCGTTTTTGACTTGGAAGTGGAATTCGAGTAGGTACGGGGAGCATTGTGTGGCGCCGCAAAACAGATGAGTGCAGCGAGGCCGCACCAGCGACTACGGCGACGCGCGGCGGCGGCGGCGGCGGGGGGGGGTATTGATGGTGATAATGGAACCGGCGGCTGCAGCGGCAGCGGCAGGAAGGAGGGAGTGGGGGATTGGCGTAATGGCAAAGTAAGAGCTTCGCGAGAAGCAAAGAAAAGCAGCGCCCGAAGCTGCACTCATCAGCGCCGCGCCGCGCCGCGCCGCCTTCTGCCTTCAGATTGAGGTCACTGTCGCCTCTCCATTACCGGCAGACGCCGCCTGCGCACACAGCGGGAGCCGGTGGGGGGCAGGGGGGGCCTTGGGGAGAGGGGGCGAGGGATGGGGACGCGGGAAATGGACGGAGGAATTAAAGGGGGAGGATGGACAGGAGAGGGCATTGGAAGGGCAAGGAGAGAGAAGGGTTGAAAATAGGGCGGAGCGGGGGTATAAAGGAGGCAAGGGATGGATGAACATGAAACGGGAGAGCGAGGAAAGAGCGGGCGAGGAGGGCGGAAAAAGACGGGAAGGGCAAGAGTTGTCCGGGGCGGAACGGTTGTGGCAGCGAATTGGAGGGAAAGGGCGTAAAGGGCCGGAGAGTGGGTGGGTGGTGCGGAGTGTTACAGGGCGGGGCGCTGCATTGCGAGGTGGACTGGAGCGGGGCGGGGAGCCAGGTCCGATGGCGGCGGCGGCGGCAGGGGCGGCGAGGGCGGGGCGGGGGCGATATTTTAATGGCACGAGCCGAGGCGTGGCTTCCTGGCTGTCAGCGTGACTGGCAGGGCAAACTCGGGCTGCGCCGCGACCGCAGGACGTCGAGCGAGGACGCACTCGCCAGCGGCCTCTCCCCACCCCTCGCAAACGCCCTTTCCTCGCAGTAGTTCCCATATATTACTATATGTCACAAATACATCAATCCTACAAAGGAGTATTTGCGTCCACATTCATATTTTTTTCTTTCGTATTTATCATGTTCCTTCATGGCTCATCTTCATTGAATGAATATCTTCCAACAGCTTTAACGCTTTCCATGAATCCATCTTTTGTAAGTACTCATTCAATTTCCTTATCATTTCTTATACTTTCATTTTAATATGTACTTATATGCCCTCTACACAACATATCAATGCATTCATTTGTTAATTCGTAAATCTGATCTCAAATAAACTTTCTATTTTCCTTTCACTTCCAATCTTAAGATTCTTTCTCCACCTGTTTTATTTGTACTTATACTTCTATAAATTACACTACACCTCTTTAAAATTTTCTTAAAAGTAATTTGATATTTTTACCATTAACGTTTTTATGTAGTTAGATACATACAGATACATTACTCGAAATTAATAAACACATTTCTTGATGTCACATTTCTTACTCCTTCATCGAGCATCAATATGATCAGCTTCAACATTTCGTGGCTTTTCCGGAATCATGTTGTAACAGAAAAACTTTTTTCATAAAAAAGTCTGATTAAGAACAACCATGAAATAGCAAAGCGTCTATTACCAAGCAGAAATCGACATAATATCACAGATAAAGCCTTATTCGTCATAAAAAATGTTTTTGAACAGATGTACCTCAAAATCTCAATTTCCTATTTCTTTGAGTTGCAACAGTGTTCCGGAAAGCGATGACTTGATTCACCGTCCTCCATCGGTCAGTTCCACTCTGCTTTCTTGCTCCTGGTTGCCGTCGACATTCCCCCGCCGCCGTTTCACCCCCCCCCGCACGGCCGACTACTGTTGCGTTAATCTGCAACATGCGGTTTTTGCGCCCCCCCTCGACGGGCAGAGGGGCTCAAGTCAGTTTTGCGTACGAGCGCTTGTCAGCCACATTTACGGCGTATTCTGGCCTCAATCCATTGTCCGCACGCCCCCTCGAAGGTTGCCCTAGGGACTAAGAGGCAGTCCGGGGTCCTGAGACCCCGACCTCGCTCGTTCAGCACCCGACATTAAAATAATGTTAATGTTTTCGTATTGATGAGCATTCTTGGGAATATAACGTGCATATTGAAAAATTAATTTAGTACACAAAACTGCCAGCCTGAAAGTGAGTGAATAAATTAATATCTACTTATTTATGGAATACAGTTTGAAATGCAATAATTCACCAAATTCACCTCTTATTTAACCTATATAATTTACTATTGTTAAACATAATTAATTTTAATGGATACTTATGGTTAATATATACATTAAATTTTGTTATATATTATTGATAATTTTATAAATTATTGATAGTACAAAACACATTATTTAGTTCTTAAATTTAAAATTCTATTCTCAAATTCACTCTTTTCTAAACGGTTATGAAGAATTGAGGAGAAAAATTAAGAATACAATTAATAAGTATTATTGGCAATTATTTCTGTTGGGCGGTCCCACAAAATTTATTTTAAAAAGAGCCCTTGGAGATTTTTTTTCAGGATTGTTAAATGTATAGATTCATGTCCTCAAAATATCGGAAAGATTAAATTGAATATAAAAACTGAAATTGAATATTAATTATATGATGCCTCTTTACGACAAGTGAGTCATGAATATATGCTGTTCGGCTCTAGACAGTATCATGCAACATTTTCAGCACAAATAAGATACTACCACTAAAATGTTGTTTGCAGGTATTTTGGTGATGTAACAACAAATGAGATATTTCTTTTCTCTGTGATGAGGAATGTCGGTGTGAAACCTTTATCTTCCATTTATTAGATTGAGACTCGATGGGGAATAAGACCATCTTCTGCAAAGGTCTTCATGTCAATTTTACTCATTTATAAAAAACATTATGAGCACTAAAGGAATCTGCAAAACGTATCGAGAGCCCTTCATATACTCACTTATGAATACTTTTTTCAGGTAATGCTTCGAATTTCGTAACTTTTATTCCAATCATAATGGAGAGCCCGCCGGCGCAAGTAAGAATGACTGATTGATTGTTTTAGTGATTCCGGGCACGTCAACTATCAGAATCATTAGTTCCGTAAGTGTAGTGAATAGTGTGTGGCGAGTTCCGGCGCCGGCCGACCGTCGGCTGGCGAGGTTTTCCCAAACCAGGTTTCTCTCACCAGCGGGGCACCGCCCCAGCCAGGACAAACTCTAAGTTCCCGACCGGTCACCCGGCATGGGTGCTTGTGATTACGCGACAAGAGCGACCCTTTTGGTAGATTCCCCTAGTTCTGAACGGAGCAATCCCGGAAATCTGCCGTTGGGAGTAGCCAGCCGCTAGATGCCCTCCAGTCACTGCTTCAATTCGACGTAGTTCGTGACATAAATGTGCAAGGTCCGACGCTGCAGAGAAGCTGTCGTTGGCTGCGCGGGCGACGCGAGCAGCCCTGAGCGAGAGCAGGTGCGCAGCGATTGGAGAGGGGAGCGATGGCGGCGTCTGCGGCGACGGCCCGCACCAACAGACGCTCTCGCAGCGCGGCAATTGTCGCTAAGCAGGCTTAGGCCCCGGCGCCGTAAGCAGCTTTTCTTCCAGGGCCTCTTCACCTCCGTCTCCTCCCGCCTACCTCCGTCCGCCCGTCGCCCGCCGCCCGCCCGTCCGCGTCCCGTCCCCGCCCTGTACTCGCCGTCGCCACCCCCTCCCCGTCCATCCCCGCCATCCCGGACCAACCCTTCCCGCCCCACTTCGGCCCCCGCTCCGTTCGCTCCGCCCGTCCCTCCGTCCCCGCCTCGTCCCACGCTCCGTCCCCGCTCCCGTCCCGCCCATCGGCCTATCCCCGGACACAACCTTTCCCAGCAACTTTGGGCCCGCCCGTCCCGTCCATCCGTACACCCCGTCTCTGTCCCGGTCAGCCCACCCCGCGTCGGCCCCGCCCCGCCCCACGCCAGTCGCCTACCTAGTCTCTCCGACCCTGCCTCTACAACCAGCGGGCGGCGGCTCTTCACAGCTCGAGAAGCCTCCGGACTTCGTTGGCGCGACCGCTGCCGCTTTCGCTGCTCAGGGCACTCGATGGGCAGGCCATTGCAGGATCTCAGATGCAGTCGAGACCGTAATATTAACCACTTACAGCTCTCCACACGATGGCCACTTGCTATTATCATATACCCCGAACCCTCTCCAATGAGGCGATATTTGGCTGTCGAGTCTATCAATAAGGTAAAATTAGATGCTCATGAAATGGACTGTTTCCACCTCTCTGTTGGTTGATGACTAACTCTGGTTACACTAAACTGAAATTGGTTGCAACACTGAAAAAGATGTGTGATCATTGGATACAATGTCTCTTTCATACACATGACCTAAAATTGCAGACTCTTGTCTCAGGTTTGATCAATTGAAAAAAATGGCCGTGCTTTGGTTTCTGCTGACTCTTCAATCTTGAATACTTTTTTACTTCAAATAAGATTGCCCATTTTCTCAGCTAATGTGCTTTATCTCTGCAGAATATAATTAATCTAAGGTTTGAAAACATGTTTCCTTTGATGGCAAGAACATATTACAATATCAGCATAGTTGCAATTAATCAGTTGGAAGAAAAGGGAACGTGCAGGAATCATGGTGGGAAGAGAATAATAATACGCCGCATGGTGCTTAACATGAAATGATATTGATGAAGGCATAACTTTTAAAGGAAAAAAAATTAAGGAGAAAAGGATTTGAAAACGGTTTCCATAAGTATGGTTCTTAAAAACATATGTTTCAATAAAGAATTGTCGCAGTGGTTTCGGACGACGTCGGTGCAGGACTATGAATGATTTAAGTCTGAGTGTGAAACTTTTTGAAGTGTAAGGTATTTTCTTGACAAGTAGTAATTTCAAAGCACTCTTGACAAACTCTTGCAGAATGTAAAACATTTTACAAAGTTGTACATGTTCAGGGTGATAATTCTTACTCTTTCTTATTTAACTTTTTTATATTATTGACAAAGATTGTAAAGTACCAATCCAAAGAATCTCGGAGGCGAGAAAGATGATCTTCTGACTGAGAATTTAACCTTTCTTCAAATGGATGAGCTTATCCAAGTTCACTTCCCGACCAGGAATTTTCTTCGGTGAGAGTCGTTCAACAAGTGTAGCCACTTGTAACATTTAAGCAACGAGAGGAGTTAACCTTGCTGATTTTTTTTCATGGCGAGCGCGGCGCTGGGGTAGGTCAAGGTCGGTAACACGCGCGAGCCAAACGGCCGCAGGCGAGGTTCCTCGGCCGAGTTCCTAGGTCGAAGCCGGTCGAGCATGACGCGGCAACCGGTATTATCCGGGAGAAACTTCTTCCCTATATCTATCCTAGGAGACCCGCTTCGACTAAAATTAAACTTCTTCAAACACATGAGCTTGTATTTTTTTATCTCGGTTGCCTGCTTTTGATGTGCGTTGACGCGCGTTCTTCTGCTCTTTTTGGCTGAAGAATAACAAGAAACTGGATTCTGGTCGCCGGCCGCACCAGAAAACAGTACTCGCTCTCGGAACTTCTCTGAGCCGGCCAGCCAACAAGAGATCGTGCACCACCCGCCCGGCCGTACCGCTCGTCCCCCGCCCGCCGCCCGCCACCTCCGCCGCGCCCGCGCCGCTCGGGCCCCGGTCTGAGCCGGTCTGGCCGCGGCCGCTGCTCCGGCTTTGTTTTTTCTTTGCGTGAACGGGCCATGATTAAGGTAAACAATAGTATCAAACAATTCAAATTTCTGCGTCAGAGATAGGCCGCCCCGCGCGTCTGCGACTCAGATGGCTGCTCGGGGCAGCGGGGCGCCCGCCGGCCAGCACCGCTCCCGCCCCCGCCACACCTTCGGCAAGATGAGACGCACTGGTGGATCAATTACTGAAACGTCATCACTATTCTATATGAAGTGGTGGAATGAAGAGCTAATCAATTTTTTATCCATGATTCATACACAAATACCATGTGACATGCTAGTATGTTTCAATAATACACTGTTATAGCAGTAGTGAAAATTCGTCGGCACTGTTTACACACGTGAACTTTTACGCGACTGTGCGAACGCAGAGTAAAGTGGTTTTGCTGTGTTTTTTTTTGTTATTCGTTTCCACATAACACTCAAACTACGTGACCGTGTGTCATCGAGTAAAATCATAATTTTTCTGTGTTGTCTTATAAGTAAATATCGGTGCCAGAATACACAATGCAATTATCTTTCAAAATGTTTCTTTAGTCGTCATCTCGTCACTTTTAAGTTTGATGCGATATTTTTTGTAGTCTTGTGCACCCTTTAGAGCATTATTTTATTAAGGAAGAAAACAGCTACGAATGTACAAGTACAGTTTCTGCTTGACCATTTGGATGTAAAATAAGTTTTTTCTTAACATGTTTCACTTCATCATACTTTTAATTTTCTTGTTTAAGAGACTTTTGCGTTTCAGCACATAGACTGCATTGCACAGGAGTATTTTAACTTATCGGTAGACTAAGCCTTAACTTAAGGTCCCTTCTGGACTGGGACTTAAATATTTTTAAACAAAATTTCGATTTGGTCTTATATATGCAAAAAAAAATTTGAATGTAGAAAATTTTCATTTCCTGTTTGATTAGATAGTTCAGTACTGAAACAGGGAATCCTTAGTTTGGTCATTAAAAAAATATAAATCCGACTTGAGAAATACACCTCTATTAGCCATCAGTTGATTTTGTATTAACATGTATTGTCACAAATGTCACACCCAATCACTTTAAAATATACACAACTTTATAAGAAACAACAAAGTAACAGAACAGGTCCTTAAGCAATTACGTAATCATTTTCGGAATAACATATGTTTACAGGCTTGATGGATACCATAACATATAAAAATAGGCAAGAACTATTAGTGATTGATTGACGTCATGAATTTATTCAAATATCCAAGTGTTCTCCGCCCACATGGAGACTATCTGCGACACGCATCCCGGCTCATGCCATTAATAAATGTCCTGCCAATCATTTACGACGCGGCCACGCCCCGTGTGTGGCTTGCGCGGTGTCGAAGATGATCGAAAGGTGTTACAACCACGACCACACGGGAGTCCCTGGCGGATCAATGAATTCAACCAGCTGTAAGGCGCCACGTGAATTAATAGCGACACGCAAAATACTTTCTATTCCAGCGAAATGGGGAGATCAATCAAATTTTGCGAGCTTGCTCAAACATTCGAGGCACAGTACAATTTTTAGTGCACATAAATACGTTTGGAAATTAAACCGAAACCATTTCTATTTGAGTGTCCGGGATATATCGCGACGTATGCACAGATGCCACTGTTTCGGCCGCCATACTGCGACATTCTTCAAGGCGAAATGCTGGGGAAGTTTAAAGTATGACGGCCGAAGTGCTGAGGAGAGTTGCAAAATGACGGACAAAATATTGGCATCTGTGTCTACGATATGGCGTCTTCCGGACAGCCACGTAGGTACTGGCTTCGACCATAGCCTAGGCCTTCATTAAAACGAAACCAGAATGTATTTCACTGAGTACTAAACATTTTAGGTATTCATTAGTTCGAGAGTACTCAAGTGGGCTACAGTTGTAGCTCAGCCATTTTAGTTTTGAACAACGTCTACTAGTGAGGATATAAGTACCTTCAGATTATATCATATTGTTTGCTCTTGCCATTCTGTCTGCTTCCGAGATTTTCATAGCGAGCATACTGGCGGTAGATAGGAATTTGGCGAAGTAGGAAATTGGAAAGACGATACGCTATTATCTGAGTCAGTCATACACTATTGTCGTATTATTTAGTTTTATACTATTCTCAAGGCTGCTGAATGACTTATCATGCATTTTTAAGAGAGAATTAAAATATTTTGTATGATAAATCACGTTCCTTATCGCCATTTTTGTACCGAGATAGCACTCGAATATTTAAATGGGACATGATGCAGTTTATTAATCCTTACATATTTATATTCAAATTAATATGCTGTGGCAATAGAACACTTGTTTCATAAATGTTTTACTACACTCAAAATGGATAAAAAAATAATTTTATTTTGGGATACATATGTAGCCTACGTGATCACTTATATTACGAAATGGTACTTACGAACTACAGGATTAAATCGCATTTACTCCCTTACATTGTATTCTAATGGTAAATTAAAATTTAAGAATAACTCTGTAATTTATAATGTGCTGTACTTAAAAAATGAGTTGCAGGTTTTAATTTTTTTTCAAGAAAAAAATTGTTGATGCAATTTTGTCTACAGATTTTTGCCACATAGTGCACAAAAGAGTGACTGGAGGTTCGAGATGGATTGCCGCAGGTGAGCTGGGAATTGCACCGGTTTAATTACCTATAAGAATGAGAATATTGAATTCGGAACACATACTTGCTATTTGTATTCAGACACATTGGCACTTTTTTACGTTTGACTACAATTTGGAATAATTCAATTTTGTCTTCTCTGGCTTACAATTCTTTGTTTCAAGAAGTGGGTCTTCTACTGCAGAATCTGAAAACATTACTTCTATGAAATGTTGTGTAGTACATTCATGCTGTTCTTGTTCAGCACATTTGAGATTTTGCAACAATAACATTCCCGCACTTTCCAAGCTATTAAATCTGCCCCATTGCGTGCGCCGAATTATTATTAATTTAGTTTGATATTTCTCAATATTCAGGCTTAACCTAAGTACATTTTATGGATCGAAACCTTACGGTTACTTTTTATTTACCTTGATTATAAGAAACTACGCAAATCTTGACACGGCAAAACCTTGAGCAACCAGCTATGTCTGTATGTACTTGACGCGACAGACCGTGAAGGGGCTGAGACCTACCGGCGACGTCCCTGCCTCGCGACCATGGGTTAACGGGGTACGTGTGGTTAGCTCGTAGACATCCCCACGCCGTATTCCGATCTTCTCAAACTGAGAAGACTGAGACTGAATTTTCTCATACACACAGCAACATATGCTGGGACATTGCCAGAAAAATGCATACTCTAGTTTTGGCTCTACCAGAAATCACTCTACCGGGAACCGAAGCCGTGGCCGCGTAGTGAAAAGCAAGCACGCTGACCAAGAGTTAGCTACGAGCCACTGAGCAACTCCAAATTAGCCATTTGCCCAATTTGTTCACTTCTATGCTGCAACATCTGCCGCGAAATAAATCAACTCTTTTTGATATCCCAAATAAACACCAGAAGCTCATTCTGTCACACGGCACCAAAAACGACGCGAGTGTTCACGCCCCGTAAAAAAAGGGGGTGGCTTTAAAACCGCAATGTCTGCACGTACGTGCGAAGTGGAGACGGAGGGCTCCGAGACAGCTAGTTGTTTCTCAGCCCGTCTTCACCGCCCCGCCGCCCCCGTCCCCCGTCTCGTCCTCGAGATAATCCTCTACGAGCCAAAAGGGGAAACCGGCCGCCCCCCCCGTGCGACGCGCTTCCCCCGCCCGCCCTTCCACCGGCGCGGTTCGCCGCCCTTCCTCGCGAGAGTTTTTTCTGCACGAGGACGCTGTATGCCAAATCAGCGGCCGGAAAGCGGCGGTCCGCAAGTTTTACACAGGTCCCGTTCACGCGCCGCTCAGGCACAAGTCGCGGCCACGGCCAACAGCGGCGCGGCGGGCGGGACGGACGGGCGGGCGGGCGGGGCGCGGGGAACGGCGTTAACTGGAATAATTTGTCGCAGACCTATGCGCGCAAACGAGATTTTTTGAGAAAAATTAATGTACTGTGATAATTACCTCGGGCTATCGTGTTCGCGAAAAAGATGAGGAAAGGATCTATACTAAGTTTCTTTGACGAGATCTTTTTTTTAACGAAACACGTTAAATGCTTGTCGCAGTCCATCCGGTCGGAGGGCCTCGGGATGATTGCAGTCTGGCTGTACGACCAGCAGCAGGCCTATACCGAGGAAGTTACGGCTCTTGTTTGATTTGTTTCCTTAGAAGAAGATGAACTAAGACTTGCAAATTTGGAATTGGAGAAAGTTGCTGTAAGTGCATGAACATTGGTAACGATGTTTTGATGAATATGAGGCGTCCATTTACATTTTACACTTTATAATGTTTGTTGTCAGCGCCAGTAGTACAATTATTGTTGAGTCAGCGCATGCAATAAGTTTTCCAAATCACCAGCGCGCGCACACCTTACGTACACGAACACACCACCACACGCACACACTGGATCAACTACACAAATAACATACTCTCTAACAACATAGCAATGAAGTGTTTTTAGGCATCTCTCATGGCGGCAGGCTGCATAGTTTATTTCAACTTATGTGCGCATTGGATAATGAATATAAGCATATTTTGTTGGTCTTGCGTTTCTTGATATCAAACAGAAACATTAGTATTCGCTCAAGACGCTCGGCAAGTTTTTTTTTTCGTGTATTAAATTTGCACAGATGGATTTTGCACTAAGAGGAGAGAGTCGACAAAACAGTCAATCACGAAACGGGTTATTAGAGTAGCTCGCTAGTAATTTCAGTAGATCGCCGTCACGCTCTGGGTTGTCTAGTCTGGCAGTTGCTCCATTGGCGATTCACAAAAACAGCTGCCTTAATATCTCCGCCCGCAATCTGTCATGCTGTCAGTCTCCATCGAGTAAGCTTTAGATTATTGTCCCTATGTTTGGACGGAATTACATCAGACAATTTGTTAGACGTGGACCGTAGCTGAAAGCTGATTGTCTCTCCTGTTTTTGATTGACTTAATTTCTATCAATTAAATAACTGTACCGTTCTCAGACCGCTACACGAACATTTGGCGGATCTCAGAGTCTATTTGTCATGTAACTCAATGACGGAAGATGTATATCACTTTTCGTTTGGGTATATTCGTCATACTATTGCACAATATGTCACTCATTCTAATGGATATGAAGATTTATAACACAGTAAGTTAATAATTTCTCACGAAACCATCCGGTGTGGTAATGTGAAATCCCAATAATTCCCATTTAAAGCAAATAGTGTTTCCTGAGAATGACGGATTCGTATTAAAGAGTGTATATTTCTTAATTATCAGTTTTGTGTTTAGTGTAGTTCAAATCTTATGATTTCGTTTAGTTATGAAATGTGATATAGTAATGAATACATTAAGTATATGTTTCCAGAATCAGGTAAATTAAGTGATGAAGGATTGTGAGTTTTTAAGAGCTTGCAAGCGAAAAAATTCCTAACTCTGGTCTTCGAACATGAAAAAACATCAGGACGCGGCATTCCAGTTAATGCCAATTCGCTTCAGGCACCAAGTCCGAGGCATCTCGTAACCAAGCCCCCACAGTGGACGCGCGCGACAAGTACTATCTGTCTTCGGCGCTCCATCCCCTCCGCCAAGGTCTCGGCCCGGCACCGGCGCACTTTCCACATGCGCCCGCGCGGCGCGGGAGTATAGTTCCGCAAAGAGCCTTGTCGCGGCAGTACCGCGGCGCCGTACATCTAGCTAAGGAGTCGCGTTGCGCGGAGGCCCGTCCTTAATGCGATTCAGCCCGCACTCCGGCGTCCG
The DNA here is from genome assembly GCA_017312745.1 of Gryllus bimaculatus. Taxonomy (NCBI): domain Eukaryota; kingdom Metazoa; phylum Arthropoda; class Insecta; order Orthoptera; family Gryllidae; genus Gryllus; species Gryllus bimaculatus. Next base: position 2,987,092 of record BOPP01000094.1, read on the forward strand.
ACGCCCCAACGCGATGGCGGCTTTACGGCACCGCCCTCGCGCGCCGACGCCCTCGCTCCCCCCCCGCTCCTACGGTGGTGGGAGGAGGGCGGCGGCAACAGCTCCTTATAGCGCCGCGGCGCACGGAATTTAATGGCGCGGCGCGGGCTCGCGGGAACGCGGCTGCGCTGCGGTCGCAGGGCCAGCTGGAGGGCGTGGGCGCCGGGCAGCGCAGCTGAGGGGGGGGGGCATGATGCATGAGAGTGCGTTGGGGAGATGAAGAGGCGCTGGGCGTGGGATGCCGGAACGCTGCGATGGTGACGCGCGCAACAGTCAGGCCGCGCACGGCGACAGCGCGAAGTCGAGAGCAGCGAAAGCGGTACGGAAACAAGTGAGGCGCGGAGTGTGCGTACGGGCTCCATTTTCGAGATAGGGCGCATGGCGCGTGCAGCGGGACGAGCGGCCACAAGTCTTGACGAGGAATGCGAGCGGGCTGGAGGTAGGAAGAGGCGGCAATACCCACACGAAACGAGGGGCGAAGCGGAAGGGGCGCGCGTCGGCGGAACGTACGAGCTACACAGAAAGCGGAAGCGAGAACGCCGACGCGGCGCGCGGGGCGTCGGGGCGGCGCGGGGATCGGCCTGCCCCGCCACACGCATCTCCCATAATTTACCGGCCGTAATGGAACAGACGCTGGATCGCGAATTAATCATTCAGAAGCGGGAGTTGGCCGGGAAGCACTCCGCGGCGGCGGGGACGCAACCGCGACGGGGCGGGGCGGGGGCGGGGCGGAGGACGCTGCGAGCCGCGTCGGCATTTCACGCGAGGCCGCCCGGAACCCGCGAACGTTCGCCGCCGCGCTGCCCGCCCGCCCCGCCCCGCCCCCGCTCCCGGAATGCCCCGTCGGCGGCCCCGCTGGCTGGGCCATCGCCGGCCGCGGCCCCGCGCCCTCGCCGCTGCACGCCCAGGGCGCTGCCCGAAACACTTTCATCAGGCATTTTCACATTCGACATTGCGCAAACGTATTTCGTACGTAAGTACTGGGCATTTACGGTCGGATAAATTTTAATTTTTTCTACCACCGCTGATTCCTGTCTGGGTCCTGTTTTTATTTACTGTCTACGTACGGAGGCAAGGGAGACGTGTGGCAAACTTGACGTGTTTCTATCATTGTAGAGAGCTTAGGTGGCTTAGGGCAATTATTGATGTCACTGCAGAGCCTCTGAGTCGGAGATCCTACAGTTAGAGAGCAGACAGTGGCACGAGTTTCTACACTTGTTACACCGAGTTCTTCCTTTATCTGGAGGAGAATTCTAACTGCCGACTGCTCTGATCAAGAAGTTTGGTTTCTCCGATCAACACCACAAGAATGCCGGGGCAGTACTCTCACAAACGGACCACGAAACACGCGATTTTTTCCTTTATCTTCCTTTCTCGATCTTCATCCCTTACTTTTCCACACATACTCTTACACTTACATTCACTACTCTACCACATATTGCACGAACTGGCTGGTGTGAGGTATCTCTTTGGGGGACACCCCGCTAGCGGACGAGAAGATCGGTGCCAGGTCTCATCATCCAGCAGGGGACATCACCGCCCCCTCTAGAGGACATACATGCACTAAACTAGCTTGACTAATGACCTTAGTAGTTGACGCGCTCGTAACCCTTCACATACCAAGCGGGGTACAGGTGTATCCCAATTTCACTTTTTAACTAAGTTACGATTTTGAAATTTTCTTCCATTGTCCAAAATACTTCCGTTAACAGTTACGTCTTGAAGAAACTAAGAATTTTTACGTTGTCTACTTAAAAACAAGCACTGGAGTACATTTGTACCCCGTGTGGCGTTCCTCGTCACCAATATTTATTCCTTATTAATTATTAGAAACAGAGATAGAAAGTGTAGGACAAGAGGCAGTCAATGAAGTGTCATGGACATTCAGGTAAAAAATAAAAAAAATGCATCAGTTGCCTAAATCACAACCACACTTCTTCGGCCGGCTAGTTTGTATGCATGTTGCATGTTGAGGATTTCGGTTTCTGCTCATTCGCTCCAGATGATTGCACCAGTTCATTTTAATGTCACTGATCGTATTATCAAGACTGTTTCTCTAACTCTTTACGTCTCTACTTCTTAGACAAATTTTAATTATATTTCTTCACGTAACTCACAAAACATAATTTCTGAATCTTTTCTGGTGGATTGACGCAATTGCATTGTTTATCTTGTCATGGTTATTATTGTCATCACACTAAACGGAAGTATTTACGAAAACTAAGTTCAAAATTATAAGGTTGATAAGAAAAGTGTGATTTTCGACAGTTTGCCAATTAACGCCATTTATTCCACCAACACATAATATTAAATGAAAAATTGTTGACGCAATTTGAGAAACACGACTTATCTATATTGGAATTATCTAAATAAATACATTTTATTAATACAGAAGATCTATCGAACATTTCATTTTATACGACTGAATTAATTTTATCTACTACGCCACTATGATTATTGGAAGTGTAGCAAAATAAGAATAATAATTTAATAGTAATGGCCTACAACAGCAAAAATGCTACTGAACAAAAGTCCACACATAATGATTTTACAAACTGTAGAACGCACACTACTAAAGAACAACAAATATTATTCTATTGGATAATGCCCAATAATAAAAAAATTAACAAATATTGTCAAATCTTATGAATAATACAATAATATAGTTTATTTAATATAGTATACAATAATATAATATAACACAATATTATTTTCATTTTTAAGTCAAATTCGAAATTCGAATTCAGCTTCATTGCTTTTACATATTTTACGGGTTACTGGGTGTCTAAAAAAACCACAGATCTTTTTCACATCACCTGAGACTGCATAGTTTTTTTTTCACCTTCTGCGCAAATTCGAAATTAGTAATATAACGTCAAGACAAAGTCTTCGAGATAAATGTAACACAAGATTCTTTCCGAAGTTGCTCTATAAAGAAACACTTTGAGTCAGAAGTGGAAGTACTGATTAGTAGCAATGTTAAGATTTAAAAAAAGTTGAGAAAACTAAAGTAAAGAATAATAAATTTTTTGTACCATGAAACAGCATTGAGCTTCATAATTATCCCTTGCTGGCGTCACTGTTGTTCAGAAAGTTACTAGTATTTCTTACGTAATAAAAGAGAAGCGTACACATAATGTTCTCACGCGAATATATGCACACACATTTTATGTTCATTTAGATTTTAGGGCGCAGCCAATCTATCCGAATCTGAAACAAAACAATGAAGTTTACCGTTTCACGCAATTTATCGGCGGCAATTTATTTGAAAACGATTTCGCAAGCGCATTAATTTCCAATTCATCGAAATAACGGGATTTTCATGCATCACCCCCGAAATGTAGTTACTTCATAGGGCATCAGGGACATAACATTATTGACTTTAGTTTTTTTGTATTACAGTGGCATCTACATATTGTATTTTAGACAAAATGTCTTAAAAAGTAATCGGTTTCTTAAGGTACTGAAAACAAACAATTTATTGAATGGTAGTGTGCACCTTTGATTCTAAGTCTTAGAGTTTCTTGAACTTTTAAGTTAATTAAAAACGCTAAACTCAATAAATCACTTTTAATTTATATCTCGTCTTATTTATTAATTTTGTCTTCGCAGTTGACATAGTTGGAATAAAATAACAGAACGTTTCTAAAGTTACTGTTTCATCTTCGTGGTTTGGCTTTCATTCGGTGTTGCCGGCGATACGTCTCCGACAATAGAACCGCCATCAATAACTGATTGGCACTTTTTCCATCTCCTTGTGCGATTTGCTCCAGTAGTTTTCTCTTCCCTCAAGATCGCGAGAGAACACGGGTTCTCTTTTTCATACATTAATACTCTCTTTTACAACACCCCTATTTGTAAGTGGTTGGTGAAGGGTATAAGAATGATGAACATAAATGTTAGGAAATAAGCTGCCATTAGAGTAGTTTATCATGACAATTTACATAGCTTTTATCTAACTCAAAAACTGGAAACGGGAGATTCAAAAAAATCCTGATGTTAAATGAGACACTTGTAATGTGCTGCTGTACGTTCTGAGGTCGAATCGTATTTTTATTAAGAGTAAACACAATGAAAGAAGTGTGAATTTGTATTATTAGCCTTATATTGCCAATGAACAATAACTTTCCATCGAACGCCATCATTCGACACGAAAAAGTGAGCAAATACGCATTGACTTCACTTACAGGTGACGCGTCATAAGATTAATCTTGAGTCTCTACCGCGAAGTAAGCATACCTTTTCATTTCTCCTATTCAACCAATTACTTCACGAAAGAATATAGAGATGTTTCAGAATAAATATTACAAGTTTTGAGAGCGTGAAAAGAAAACCACATTTTGTAAATAAACGATTTGTGGAAAATTTCATTCAACAAAACTTTACAAATTAGTTAATTTGCCCCAGATTTGTAAAAATAAATTACAAATGTTTTGTGGGTACACAGTTTGCTTTGCTGCGTCAGAATGAGACGTGCGAAACCTCAGTGTATGATGAACTGCCTACATTGTGTGTAAGTCCGTAATATGAGACTTTCCAACATATATCAATACGGAAAAAAATAACATATTTGATTCCTTCTGTCCTACACGTCTGAAACATTAATTTTGATATATTCTATAGATGGAAGCCAGACACCCGCTGAAACCAGAGCCAGTGGAAACACGATTCAACGCACGATTGCCCTATTAGATAGCGCACAGCGCGACCGTGTCGTCATCTATTTTTTCTCCGCGCCCCGCCCCCCACGCACAGCAACCCTCGCGGGGCGGCGTCGCGGGGGCGTCCGAGGGCGCTGGGGCGCCGCGACGCCCCGCGTGGCCACGGGGCAACGTCATTTGGCAGCGGAAGCGCTGAGGGCAGCACGCGACGCCCCCGCCGCGCCGCTCAAGACGCCCTCGGGGGCGCCGCGCCCCGCCCCTTCTGCTTCCTTCCCCCGCCCCCGCCCCCCGCCGGCGCGCGCGTGCGCCACTTTGTCGCCGTGAAATACGGCCCGAGCAGGGGAACAAGGAAGTGGCACTGCAAGGGGGGGGGGCGGCGCCCCTGGCGATAGCAACAAGGCTTGCCGTGGGGCGCGATAGAGCGTGGTCGCATTTCCGGTCGGGATTTTCCTCGAGTAATCTCACGTTTGTTGGGGACTGTGGAGGGGATTTTTTCCTTTTCCACCTGTGCAAACGAGCTACAGACCGCGCGGGTACACTCCTTCTCCTTCCTTGTCCTGACCTTTCCCCTCACACACTTGCAAGCACTTCATGCAGGAGAATTAGCCTCGCTGGTGAGAGGTACCTGGATGAGGAAAACCCTCCTAGGCCAGCCGACGTGAAGATCGTGGTCGGGTCTCACTATCCAGTGAAGGAAGGACACTGCTAGCGGACGTGATAATAAACACACACATTACACTTACGGGAATATTGACAATACACGTTGACGAGCTCAGAAACAAGAGATAAACAATCAATCAATCAAGTGCTACGTGTGGAGGCGCGGCGGATCGAGTGCCCCTATTGCCATTTTCCAAAGAGTTACGACCTCGGCGGTGGAAGGGGGTGTTGTGGCAGAGATGCGCGTGGCCCGCTCTGCCTCCGCTACTTGCGGTGCTAACGCGCCCCGCCCCCGTCGTCGTCTCGGCCGCCTCCGCCTCCGCCGCCGCCACCGAGGACGAGGACGAGGAAAAAGGAGCAGGGCGACAGCGTCAATGGCGCGAGCAGAAGAGGGCCCGTCCCGACGCCTCTCCTTCGTCCATGTCACGTCAGCGCCTCTCGCGTCGCTGCGCCGCCCGCCGGGTTCTTGTTGTGGGAGATGGTTAAGTCCTCTCGGCTCTCGCCCTCGCGTCTTTGTGTTCCGTGTTGTTCTCGCATCACTCGGCTTAGCGATTCACGTTCTCATTCTGGTAGGCTGTGTTTCGGCTTTCTCCCGTTTACGTTCTCGCACATTGCTTACGCAGTGTAGACACAGTAGTGTAATGTTGAGGCGAAAAAATCTTTGTTTTCTACGGAAAAACTGTTATTACAGGGCCCTGGTAACAAAGTGGTGAATGATTGTCATTCCTGTACGTAGTAAATTACTTGCTCTAACTCGTTGTGTCATCAAAATTCTTGTTTAGTGGTTTTGTTTGATAATCAAAATTCGATTGGCAGCGAAAATAAAACTTCGCCTCCCAGTCCGTCTGTGCCTATCTGCGCTTACAAAACTGGCGCAGGTCTCAATTTTGTTGAAATATCCGACATTTCGAAAGTTGCAAAAGTTCAAAATTTGTTTGGCATCTTCCTACAACTACCCCTCTTAGGATTGACGATGTATAATGTTCCTCTGAATAATATATGTTGTTCAATGAAGTCATTTACTCCTTTCCAAAATATGAATATTTTTACCCTAATTTTGAGTGAAAGTTTTTAAATATAAGATTTTCGCATAAGACGGATCCATTGTTTTGCACTTTTCGTAGGAATAGTGTGAATGGACTGTAGCAGATGATATAAACGTCACTTTGCTGTTTTTTTCAAAATTACACAAGTGTAATTCAAGCAATAATGCATATTCAAGCATAAGTGCAAGTCTCACGTCGTGAACGTTTACATTACCGACGATTGATATAGTTATTGTATAAGTGATGTTTTGAATTATGTATTTTAAAATTTATTGAAAATTCATAAGTTGTCTCTGAAAATGGGGTCCAAATTCCGCATTTCAGAAATGTTTCAACGACATTTTGTGAAGAACGGCTCCAAATATTTCAGTGAAACTTTGCATATAGGACTGTTTTATTCTTTACTTTAAAATCTTTAAAGACACATTTCGATTCTTTCATTAAGGACCCTGGAAAGATGGTGGTGTAATACGGGCTAGCCTACAATAAAAAAAATAGTTAACTAACTACTGTAAGAAATTCTCAGCCATTCTGTAGCACAACTAGATTTTTCCCTTCGTTTTCACTGCCATGCTTTCATACATCTATGTTCCATCCTGCCCCATCCCACTGCCTCATTAATGCACATCTGCCAGCCTGCCTATCTCTCTGACTCATTCTGCCTCTCTGCTTACCTAACTGTCGATCTTCCAGCCTATTTGTCTTTCTGCCGATGAGAATTTCTGTCAATTTGTATCTCTGTTGATCAGCCGACATGTCCATTTAAGTGTTACCCCCGCAACCTTTATGACCAATAGCCTACTTTCTCCCCTCCCTGGTGCTATACTGGTGTTATACTGTTAAACGTAATCACTCGAGGTGAGCACTGATGACAACATTCCAAACACATCTTAATTATCACAAAGCAGACGCTATTTTCTGTTGAAGACGAGAACTCTGTTTTTTTTTCCTGAAATAAATCTAAAGAAATGGCAGAGGCAGATCCAAGTTCTTCAATGGGAACATCTCAAAATACTGAGAAAAATAACTTATAATAGCAGCAGGCGCAATATTATTGAGAAAGATGCGAAACAATGCGATTTGAAAAAGTGGAACAAGATTTTCGTATCCTTTATGTAATTATTTGGATCGGGCTCTTGCTTACACTGGATTATTTCGACGATACGCAGAATAAATATTTTTTGCGCCAATAATTATTTTAATTTCCCAGAAACACCCCATAAAGAAGGTAACATAGAAGACGATCAATTTATAATATTACACGTAGGTATATTTTGTAACATTTTCCACCACATTTCTACAGATCTTCGAAAGAAATTTTGAATTTTAGTACCTACTTTAAGACTTTAAAAAATACCTTGTAGCTATTTTTCTACACTAACACAGTTGATAGAAAATAGTTCATTACAAGTTAAACAAGAATTGTAACCAAGCAAACTCAGTATGCTTCAAGGTCAAGAAATCAAGCAGTCATGAATTAAATTGAATTTGAAATTGGGGTTGAATTTTCCAGAGGTCGGATTTGCACCAACAGCTATAAAGGCTGATTTTGTAACTAATAGCACCTCTCTGCCCACATTTCTCCAAGCCATCGGTCAACCACATTTACGCGGATATTTCTTGTCGCTCTGATCTGCGTTCACAGTTCATAAGTCGATCTGACAACTTGTCGATCAGTCGGTAAGCTTCTCGGTCTGTCTCTGTCCATTTCGGTTAGTATGTCTGCCCGCCAAGACTCCGTTCCCGTTACTTCTGTCATCGTCCCCAGTCATGACACACTTTTTCATCTTCTTTTCCAAAATATAAACTTAGGTTTCCTCTCGTATATTTTATTCAGTTCATCTTCCCCACTATACCCATATTCGCACACTTCTCCAGCACTCCCCCCTCCCCCACACTCGCGCTTCGAACGGTTGAGGCGAGGAGATTCTCCAAGGGCCCCCGCCCTCCTTCACGGCCCCCCCTCCGCCTCCGCTTCTCGGGTCTCCTCGCGCAGCTAATTGCTTTCCACTCGACGCGGCCTGCCGCCAGAAAAACGAACTGCGGACCGCCGCCGCCGCACTCCGCGCGCTGTCGTAAGTGATGCAGAGATCGCGTCCGCGGCTCTCCTCGCCCCGCTCCCCGTGTCTCGCGCCACGCCATCGCCTCTCCACGCCCTACTCACTCCTCCGCCACGCCCAGTCCACCCCCAACCCTCTCCATCACGCCACCTATGCCCATTCTACACCGTCTCACCCCGCCGCACGCCCGCCCGTCCACGTCACAGCCCAGCCCTCCCCCGCCCCAGCCCATCCGACCAGCCCCGCCACCGTCCCGGCCAACGCGCCAGCGCCCTCCCCCACCCAGCCCGATCCGACTGATCGCCCTGGCACGCACCCACGCCCATTGCCCAACTCCTCTATCCACACACCCAGCCACGCACGCCACGCCGCCTCAGCGCCCTTCCGTTTGCTCACCCAACCTCCCTGGCCTCCTCCCCGCCCTGTCCCCGCCCCATTCTTCTCCCCTCCCCACCCGCTCGCCCTGCTTCTTCGAGATCGACTGCGGAGGCGAAGGCTTTTGCCGGATCCTTTAACGCACGAGGAGGCTCTTCGCGCTTTATTAAAGATTTTCTGGCGCGATCATTTGGCGACGATGTTGCCCAAGGAGTTGCAGACAGCGCAGCGTGTTGACAGAGAGGATCAAGTGGTCCACGTACCCTGCTTCTCAAAGGGAATTCTCTTCCAGTGAACCATTTTCGAAAACGTGTGGAACGATGTTCTTGAATGAATAGTCGTCTGATTCACACGAATTATTTCCTTTCACATAGAAGGAATCCTTATATTACACTCTAGTTAAATTGATTACTGACGCAGAAGTCATGGAGTGATTTTAAATACAGAATGTGATAGCTCGATGCATCGGTAAAATGTGTCATTAAGACAATCAGGTGATCGGATTTGCAATGCCGTTATAATGACCCTAAAATATAATAAAAATAACTGCCAAATAAACTGCGATGTAATAAATGTAGTTATCTAGCTCCCGATTTCTGCTAACCAAATTTTAAAAATTACTTTCAAATTCTTTGTAAATGGCTTCATTTTCATTGTTTAGAACAATTGTTTTTCCTTCAATTAGAGTTTTTTGTTTTACAGTTCAAACTCTTTGAAATGCTGAATACGAATCTTTCAAAAAGAATATTTTACTGCAATTGGTTGTTTTACTGGTTTCACAATAGAATCATTTAAGACTTTTGGGAAATTTTTTAGGTTTCATTTTCATTTCATAAATACATTTTAGTTTTTAAAAACTGCTTTTTTAAACATTGACTACTCACCAGTAATTACTTTATCACAGAAATAAGTTCCTTTACACAGTCAAAGTGTTTGAAAATGTTTCTCGTTTTGTTATGAAGCGTTGGATTCGGACACCGACACAGGCCTTATCTATCGCATCATTAGTCGCCACATCAAAGGTCCTCTAACGAATAGTTTATTCCACATCACGCCAGCAGCGAATTCCATTTTATTTCCCGGAAGCTCCTGTAATTGCAGTGGAGTGCTGCGACCCGCCACCGGTGCACCGCACTAAACGCGACACAGTGCTTTTCATAATAACGACCCCCCCCCGCGCCTCCCGGCCTACTTGACCGCCGGCCTCTCTCACTACAAGGCCTCTATTAATGAACTGTCCCCTCGCGTGTCGCCGATGTTTCGGTGTTTCGAAAAGCGGCCACCGCCATCGAGACAAGCGCGCGCGCTGTGTTTCGGCTGCGTCAACATCATTTGCGCAGAGACCCTGCCCCGTGTTGACACCCAGAGCCATCATCAGCGAGTCAATATCGGCGCGCCCGCGCGGCTAAAGCGGTGCGTGACGATATAATTAGCACTTAAATCACCGCCATCGGCACATTGTCATGTCCCGTGCCGCCGCATGACCTGGTTCCGCGCGCCGCTGCGCCGCCCCCTCCCCGCCCCCCGCCCGCGCAAGAGCGCAGATGTTGAGTGCGCGGGAGGGGGGGGGTCGCGTTTCGAAATGGATGTTGGAAATTGCAGATTCAGTCATTAGGAACACACCGCACGACCGTGTAATTGAGGTGCTAATGCACACGACTTTTTCTCGGTATTTATTATTTTGTTTTTTTCGATAATAAGAAATATAGGGAATCGGTCAGGTGCTTTTCAAGGAACGTATAAAATGAGTCTTAATGAACAAGAAATATTTGAATTTACAATACAACATAGTGTTTTATGTCATGTATGAACGTGTCAATTAATGGCTTTCTTTCAATTATGTGAATTTAAGTATTATTTAATAATTCATTGGGGAAATATGTTTGATGCATCAAACTTTTAAACCCACCACACTTTCAAAAACACGGATTCAAAAGCGGTGAGATCTATCCTAAAAAATTAGTTGTTGAAAGAGAATAGAACGGCATTGCGTATTTATTAACTGTAAATATAAATTTTACTTGGTTTCTGAAAATCTTGTATGTGAATCTTGTGTGTAAAAACTCTTCATGTGAGTAGAATGAGAATGAGCCTTCAGTGTCTTTCCGGGTTAGCAAGTGCATACTTTCACCTGCTGAGATCTCCAATTTCGACTTCTTACCATTAGTTAGTCCCATGTATACCGTGGTAATATACACTATGTGATCAGAAGATTCCGGTCTCATCGAAAATGGTGTTATGTTGTGGTCGTGTTTTTCACCGAGGGGTCTTGCAGTCATTGTTGCTTTGTGTGGCACTATCACGGCACAGACCTGCCTACGATGATGTTTTAAAACACCTTCTTGCTGTTTTAAAACTGCACACTGTTAAAAAGCAATTCGGGGTTGGCGATTGCATCTTCTAACACGATCGAGCGCCTGTTCATACTGCAGAGCCTGTGGTGGAGTGGTTACGCGACAATTACATCCCTCTAACGGACTGGCCAGCACTGGCTTGAATTCTATCGAACACCTTTGGAATGTTATGGAACGCCGACTTCGTGCCAGGCCTCATCGACCTTCATCAATACCTCTCCTCAGTGCAGCACTCCGTGAAAAATGAGCTGCCATTTCCTCAATAAACCTTCCAGCACATGATTGAAAGTATGCCTGCGAGGATGGAAGCTGTCATCAAGGCTAAGGGTGGGCCAACACCCTATTGAATTCCAGCATTATCGATCGAGGGCGCCACGAACCGGTAAGTCATTTTCAGTCACGTGTGCGGATATTTTGATCAATAGTGTAGGTGGTATATTAGCTCTGGTGATATACGGTCATCCATTTAGAATGGATGGCATATAAATAATGATGTTTGCTGGGATAGCTAGATTCGATCAGTTGAATGAAATTCTTTATGTTGCAATTGAGTATAATATTGAAAATGCTGGTGTGTCACGTGATTCATTAGTTAGTACAGTGGATTTAGTAGTTAGTGCAGTGGAACAATTTAATATAGTCTACTCTCCTATTCGTAATTAAATGAGTTTTGGATTTTCTCCCTTCCTTGCAAACTTACACCACCTATCATGTGCCATGTGGCACTTACATAAGCATGGGTGAGAGACGAGGCAAGAGGAGAGCATTCACGTGGATATTCTGCTTTTGTGTTGCTGGAAGCTTTTTATGAGCTGCGTTGGAATTCTGCAGAAATCCGAAGACGGAAGAAGGCGAGGGTCAGGGAGAGAACGAAAACATGATAACGACAGAACAGAAGTAAGAAAGCAGAAAGACAATTCAGAAGACAGACAATGGTGGTAGAAAGTTATGGTTTACGACTAATAAATGTCATGTAGAATTTACAACGACCGATTTCATTAAGGTTCTCATGACGTTTTCGGGTTTTATCTCGGGTTCAAGTACAATGTATAAAAATACTTAAATGGTAAGCATTTGTAATCTAACTAAATACCTATCTAGCAACTACAAAGTAGAATTTCCTTCTTTGAAGTTATAAGATAAGAAAAGGAGGCAAAATGACTGAATGAATTGCAGAGATGAGAATCAAAATAGGCTTAGAGCAAAATAAAAATCTATTTGTTTTACCATTAGGCTGTGAACTTTGCTGCACATTCTCAAAATTATTATTTCATTAATATCTGTCACGATATACAGTAATATACCACACTAGTAATGATGATTAGCAACAAAAATAATTGGGCGATACTTTTAAAAAAAGGTCAGAATTTTTAATGGATTCTGTAAGTCATATGATATATGTGCAACGAATAATTAATGAAACAATTAATAAGTGATGAAAATCACAGGGTTTTATTCAAGATCAAACGAAGTGACAGGGTTGAGAAAATTGTTATTTCTCTTTTTGAAACACGTATTTTCTTACACGAAATTTGAGAACACTTTTTGAACCACATAATTTCCCCAAACGCTGAAGTATATTAATCGTGGAGCCTTCGCGGATCCTTCATAGATTCGCCCCTAGTTCCCTAGGCGCCCAGGCGAGGGCCTGCGGCAGGGAGCGCGCCCAGCGCACGCCTCCGCACTCAGGCGCCGGCGCGTGCACGAGCGCATTTCGACGCTTGAGCCACGGCCGCGCCTCCGCACAAAGGCGGGGGCGGGGGTGGCGGCGTGACGGCACTCGCCCCCGGGGGCGCGCTGGGAGGGCGTCGGCGTGGGCGCGGCTCTCTCTGCCGCCCTCTCTCGGCAGCCCTCTCTCGGCAGCCCTCTCTCCACCTCCCTCTCTCCACCGCCTCTCTCCGCCACCCCCTCTCCGCCGCCTTCTC
>BOPP01000094.1:3013384-3027997 GCA_017312745.1 Gryllus bimaculatus
AGGCCGGCCGAGGCAGGGGGGGGGGCGGGGCGCCTCTCATTCTCGCAGGCTGAAAGGGGCGGCTGGTGATAAATTTTAGAAGTCGATCCCGCCTTTCCTCTGCACTGCCTGATATCTTAATAAAAAGTTTTGAATGGTGATGCATGCAACTCAAAGAACAATACTGGCCCAAAATTCATGAGAAGTTTCGTCATCGTATATACAAAGGATCGTCATTGTAATATTAATTCAAAGTAATGAAGACATACATGAGGTTACGTACTTTGATAAAAGTTTGAAGTTAAAAGTTGAAGATCACTAAAATTGAGTAAGGTCGTTCCGGAAGACATACATGAGATTACCAAGGCAGGAGTGTCATGGCGATCTCGAATCGAATCCCGCGTCGGGCATGGATGTATTTGTGATCGTCCCTTCACCCACCATCATCTCATCAATTCATTAACGAAGGATTAATAATTCTCCGCGCGAGCAGGAGACACTCGCCCTTAATGTAATGTGCAGTTGACTAAAAAAAACATTGATTAAATGTATGTAGCGTAAACCTTCATGTAATACACTACGAGAGATTAGTATTAAAAAATGTGAGAGCGGAAGAGTCAGAAGGAAAGACTGAAATATGTATTACATGTTAGAAATTACAGGTTACGCTTCCAAATTGAAAGAAGTGAAGATGACCTGCTAACTCATCGCAATTTTCCTCTCAGAACCACTTCTGTTTTCTGATATTTTTTTGTCCAGTACGTCTAATATTCTGTGTTGTTCGTTCTAAAATACAAAAATCATTTCAACGTGAGAAAAAGGCACAAAGGCTTTTTGCTACAATTAATTTGAAATAAATAATTACTCTTTATACTAATAAAAATTATACTTTTGACCGTGAATATTAAAATATAAATTATATGTTTGTCTAAAAAACACGCATAATCCTGAGAAATGTAGTCTTTTAAATTTTACAAGTATATAAATATCTGTCAAGAAAATATTTTCCAATTTCACAACACTTTTTAATACGATATTTGATACTTTTTCACTCTCCAGGAAAGCCATCTAAACTCGCGTCCAATTAATTCATATTTTTATCACACCGTGACTGTTTAAACAACCTGCAGATATTGCCCAATGACTTATTCACTTTTTTCCAGACAGACGGATAACATCGATTTGTAAACACATCACGTAACAATTTGCAGATATAATGGAATCGCTATCACTGCACAGTACATGTGTCAATAAATGAATAATAACGAAAAACGAAAGCCCGCGAAAGCCCTCGTGATGTATGCTCGGCGCGCGATCCGATGCGACGCGATTCGGTCACGTGACGCACGGCCCGTCGAGGCGATTTGCAGATCGTATCTGGGCGCAGCGCGCAATTTCGGGCTTCCGCGGACCCGGCCTCCGCCCTCGGAGGGCTGGCTCCAGCCGCTGGAGACCGCAGCCACTGCAACGCAGTCGCCACACAGGTGGAGCGACGGCCATTGCCACGAGTATCTTGGGCGTAAAATCAATCAGGAATAGTGTTACGGATCTACTGGGCCCTAAGTTACTGCAACAGCGTAAGCACACATTGCGATCGTTTGTGCCGCCGATGACTAACTCAGCTGCAGCAGTATTGCTACTCACCGAACGTCGCTGTCAGTTGGCCTCTCTCTTGAGGTAATTTAAATTAGAACATTTTAAGTCAAACGCAAAGCAAATATATTATTCTTGAATTATTGATGTAAGCGGAATCAATCGGCAAATGTTATCTTCTCCACCTACCCCCACTTCGCTTACCTGAGAACCACCGACTAATTTGTTGAAGTATCTTCTCCAAGATTTCTCCATCACTCAATATCCTGAATTCGCTGCTAATTGGGTTATAAAACCATAATGTTACGTTAATTCTTGCGGCGTACTTTCAGGCATCCAGTCTGCAGGGAATTGGATTCAGATCCCCTCAACAATCTTGGATCCACAGTAACCAATGCTATACCCCTTGATAGTTCTTTAATACTAGCCTAAAAAAATTGTAAAACAAATATATTTTCATATATAACAAACAGTTGGTACGTAGATGGTGTACGGTTGGTGTGAAGATGTAGATCAAAGGGAGTTATGATAGGTGTTGAGTGTACAAATGATTATTGAGTATGAAATATGTTTTATTCAGCTTCAACACTTCTTGAACAATGAAACTGATGATATTTATTCCAAACTAATTTACATCATCCCACATTTTTAGTTTCATCAAAGTCAAAATTTCTAATTAACATCACATAAAAATGTAATATGTGTAATTATTAATATAGTTAAACTAATTGGGATTAGAATCACATTTCCGACGAAAATGAATGCGATTGAGGAGATATGATAACAAACACACACGAAAAGAATTACGTCGAAATTAAATTTATGGAGGGAGATTCCATTATAATGAAATATTACCTTTAGATATTAACAATGTTTTTATTTCAATACGAGTATTCAATGAAATAATCAGAAAGCAGTGAAGTCAGATTTGTTCATTACATATTGTTGAATAATTGCAAAAGTCAAACATTTGTCAATGAAGAAAGTCGTGAACCAAGACAAAAATATATTTCGAAACATAACTTCAATTTTAACTTTTACCCTTAATACCAAGACCACCATTTAGAATCCATACAGAATCTTCATTTATCCAATTATTGCCACGATACGATGTGGGCAGTGAATATTATGAATCCGCACCCGGAATCAAACACAAATTCAACAATACTTCGGACGTAAGATTACTCAGATATAGATTTTTCCACGTCAATCGGCTGAATCGTTTCTAAGCAGCGCCATTTTAATGAGGCATTAGAAGCGTGAAATGGCAGGCCGAAGAGCCCGACGAGGACCACAGGAGGCCGTGAAGGCGGCGTCGCTTCGCCGGGCAGCCGGGCGCCGCATCGCGGGGCGGACAGCGCGGTCGGGCGGATGGCGTGCGGCGGCGCCGTTCGGAGCGGAGCGGCGGCGGGGGGGGAGCGCAGGCCGCCGCTGGCGGGAAACAATTATTCCGGCGCGCTCGGCGCCGCACGGAGAAGGCCAACAGGCGCCACTCCCACAAAGAGGCGTCTTTCCGCAAGGACGGAGTAGCCGACAGGCAGACGCGGGGCGGAGTGGAGGTGGGACGGAGGGGTATTGCAGAAACGGGGCGGTGCGCGATGAGTGGGAGGGGGGGGGGGGGGGCGGGGGGGGAAACGGGTGGGGGAACGGGGCAGAAACGAGCGAAAGGAGGGGACGGGGTCCGGGGCCCGATGCGGGTGTTGGGTGGAGGAGGGACGGACCGAGAACTGGTGGAGGCGGGAAAGCGGGACCGAGACGGGACGGGCAGAGACGGGCTGGGCGAGGCGGGACGGGGCAGAGTCAGGGATGGGGCGGAGGCGGGGACAAGGTGGAACGGTTTTGAAGCGAAACGGCGACGGCGGAGCGTGGTTCTGGAGACGAGGGGGGACGGAAACGAAGACAAGAAAGGAGACGGATAAACGGAGAATGGGACCGAGATAGGGAACCGAGTTGAGGAACTGGGGGGGTCGTGTGGGCGGGGAGACGGGGGCGGGAACGGGGCGAGACGGGTTCGTGGTGGGGGGCACAATTTGTCTGACATAGGAAGACAAGAATTTCGTGTTTTATTATGAGTAAATTATTCAAAGCGTCTGACTTTCTCCCGAAAGTTGCACTCGGATCCCCTCGCTTTCATCTCGGTTAATTTGACAATGGCCCTCCCTTCTCTTTAACTTACTATTAAGTGAGGAGGTGGTGACTTATAATTGAAGGTTTTTTAACAGCCTAAGTACAAAAAGGGAGATTTTGAAATACTAGATATGTTGCTAGAACTCCATAGTTGTGAGTTGTGAACAAAATAAGATCCTTCAGTGGGTAGTTATTAGCTCCGAATGTTTGAGTGATTTTGATAAAAGAACATACACGTCCTTTGTATTTTAATAATCCGTTTTAATAATCGCTTGTATTTAAATCGGAGATAGTAGGGAAGAAAGTAACAGCTGAGAAATGGATTCTACGTCAGATGTAGAAAGGACATGGTGGAAGAGATGTAAGTCAAAGAAAAGGAGGAAAGAGGTTGTAGTAAAAGCAAAAAAAGGTTACAAGAGAAGCACATTCTAATAACAAAATAAACTTCAGAAGTTGTCAAAATATTTACAATCACCTACTAAATATAGAAAGTAGAAAATCCGCACTTTTATCAAAATCAAAAAAATCAACGTTTACGAATAGCCGGAGGCTTAATCAAGTTCAAATGCAAGAACTTTCAGAGAGCTTTAAAAGTGTTTCACTTTTAAAAAGGGAACTGAGTTAATTTAGCATAGCTTGGTTCACTTTTGCACTAATTGCGTCTTCAGGCACGATACGAGAAAAAGAAAACAATATTGTAATATTATGTTGTGAACTTTAACACCGCCTGGGCAAAAATAGTGTTATAACTTTCCTTTAAAATCGTCTGTTTCTGTAGCTGTGACGAATGAAACCTCAGACGGGTGGAGTTTGCTGGTTGCGATGAAGAAAATACACAAAATCCTATTCCCCACTTGTCTCATTTACCCCTCAACGTGGGAATTAACTGGGACCTGGCATGGTGTGACACCGTTATACAGTCGGACATTTGACCAAAAATACCAAATACATACAATTTTATCATCTCACTCAGGAGAGTGATGCATTACAAAACATCGATTCACATCTCTTCCAATGTAAGACAATAACTTCCATGAATATATTTTCCAACTTATACAAAAAAAATACTCCCGGTTAAGTTGAAAAAATGTAGACATGTAATATAATACATTAATCCTTTATTTAATGTTAATGTTTTAACATTGCCTTACAAATCAATCAATTTGGGAGGACTCAATCTACGAGATTTATAGCGTGTACGTTACATTCATAAGCATAGCAAAAATGTTTAAAACCCAAGTAATTCAAATATCACAATAGTCTGATGTTTAATTGACTAATGTATAACAATATTAAACCATCGGGAAAGTTATTAAAGGATCCACAAACATCAAAAATAATGTAACATTACGAATCCATTCATTAATTTGTTTAAGCAATGACGATATCCATAATTGAGTTCCAATTAATATGGACCGTCACTGTAGGTTTACACTGAAACATTAGTAGAGCCGTACATTAGGCATCGAATAAAATTCATGGCAACTCTCGTCGATTTCGTTTGTTGACCTGCGTTACAACAAGGTTAATTGATGGTGATGATAACGCGACTCAATTTGTCGGAATTAAAGTAATCCCTTATCGTACGTTTCTCCAAACAGGATCTGCGGTTTAATAGACATACTACTATGGAGTACCCTTACACAAATAGATCGTAATCAAAAGCCCGAATGATATATCATAGCCGAATACTAATAGAGTATAATTTTAAGTAGATGATAATATTCTATACTTGTGAATATCTACCGTAATTTTTTACTTCATGTAATTTCACTTTCCCGAACAATATTTCAAGTAATACACTATTCAATACATCATGAGAATCATAAGATGTACATTTACAATTAATTATATGGCTGCACTAGAACTTCTTAAGAAACACATTTCTCAAAATTAATCAATTATAGAGAAATATATGATTTATATTTTAATGTTTTTAACTGACACCATATTTCTTGTAATAACTATATATTATTTTTCTATTAAAATCTAGGAATATGTTTTTTACATTTTCTCAAATTTCGGTCCCTAAACAGTATTATATAAATGATGTTTCCGACATATGGCAGAGTAATACTGTGTTATGATACCAGCTCCTTTGTCTAACGGCCACATCTAATATTGGGTAAATTGTGTTGATGTATTGGGGATTAAGACGGTATTAATAGACTGTAGCAAGAAAAATGCTGCTGAAAAAGCCACACAAAGTGGTTTTCCAAAAAATTGCACGAACACTGCTTACGAACAACAAATAAAACTCTGGTTGAACATTGCAATAAACTACATATTTTAACAAAACACATACTTCATGAATACTGAATAACATAGTAGGTTCATATATGAGCCACTCAGATGGTTCAGGTACAGCTTGGTAGCTTTTCATGGTGCGCTCCCGGGCTCGATTCTCGGTCTGGGCAAAAAATTAACCAGCAGCTTCCTAATACATTCATCTCACATCATTATAGCTGTGAGACGAAAGAAAAACTCAGATGGGTCGGGTATGCTAGATATGGCGATAGGAATACGTCATGTAGGGGACCTGCCCCCTTTTCTTCCAGTATGTATGTATGAATGAATGTACTTGGCGCGACAGCCCGTGAACGGACTGAGGCCTACCGGCGACGTCCCTGCCTCGCGGCAATGGGTTAAGGGGGTACGTGTGGTTAGCACATAGCCATCCCTATGCCGTGATCTGTTCTTCTTAACCTGAGAAGTGAGTTTTCTCGTCACGCAGCAACATATACTGGGACATTGCAAAGAAAACGCACACTACAATCTTGCCTGACTGGGAATCGAACCCGGGCCGCGGAGTTGAAAGCGAGCACCCTGACCAAAAGCTAGCCACGAGACCTTGCTTCCAGTAGTGGATAATGAATAAAAACAGAGGTCAGTTCGGGGAACACCGGTTCAATGTTTCTTTACTAACCTAGACTATCAAATTTGCTGCTCTATGGAACGCAATGCATGCATAGCAAATCTTTATAGGCTGCTGACTCTTCCTTGGAGCTTTGATGTTGCATGACATCAGCTGTGTCGTCAACGGTGACACTGAGTTTGAGAATTAAGGTAGCACGCACATTATGAGAAAGGGCAGAATAACAGGAACGAATTCGAAATTACTTCTATGGATAATGACGTTACGTATACGAAAAAGTAACGATAAAGAGGCATTTTTTGCTGTCACAGCCCAAATAACACATCTCGTGTATAGTAACGTGTTACCTCATTGGAAGGACGGAACTGTCTTCTCTGAGTCCCCTGCGCGTTGCCTGCCTAACTTGTTCGTTCACCGCGTTCACTTTGTGATTATTCCAACCCCGAAAACAAGCGGCATTAGAGACAGGATACTCCGGAATCGCAGACGTCACAAGAAGCGCCTTCTCCAAGAAAACTGCAGATGTAAGTTTCGAGAGCGCCGAGGACATAAAAGATAAAGGCTTCAACACGAGTACGAACATAATGGGCGAACTCTGGCAATAGAATATTACAACTTTGCGAGCTGGCGCGAGTGTCGGGCTCGCAAAGGCGTTTCTTGGGAGGGGGGCGATACAGAATATGGCGGCCAAACAACGGAGGCGGCGACTGCGGAGCTGATCAAACTGGAGGCTGAACAGCGTTCACCGCAGCATCCGCTCGGGAAGCAAGCGCACCGAGAAAACGGCCAGACGGTGTGTGTCTTTGAGGAGAAGGCTGCAAGGAGCGGCTCTCCCAGAACATAATCTTATATACTCATTTTTTATCCCAATGCATACACGCCAAGTAATTGAAAATATTGCCCAACGCAAATGACTGGTTATTCTTGATTATATGTAATCTTTAAAAAGTATTGGGCTCGTATTAAAATATGATAAATTAAATATTTTCTGCTGCCAAAGTTGGTTGCATGCAGTAAAATTGAAGGAATACAAGTAATTAAGATAGTGTTACACGCATGAAAACGTGTCTGTAGAATAGAGAGAAGGCAGATGCCTTGGGCGCGAGAAAATACGTGTAAAAAGTACAAGTATCGTGTAACCGTTTCCTGCTGTTCCCGTTCTTGATTGTGTATCGCCCAGTATCCTAGTCATCGACAACATGGAGGAGATGGCATGGACACGGAAACACACCGGGCGCAAGCCTTCCGAGATATCACTGCCCGTACCAGGCTGAGTGAACATGGATTTTCACGAATCCGCGTCTGATCACATAGGAATTGTACTACTATGAATCGTTTGTGAGTGATTGAAAGTCAACGGTACTAGGGATGCCTGGCGGACGACCTGGACTGGTTTACTCCTCTATAATCAAATAGATTGCACAAACAACATTATTTCATGTATTACAACGCCCTTCAGCCTCCGTGTTTTCACTGACTCGTTTTCTGTTTGAACTAATTCGGAACAAAGTATAGGAGTATTGTGAGATAATGTATTGATTTTTACGAATCTTGTGAAATGATTTTTGATAGTATTCCCCATGCTCACTTTTTCCTGAACAGTTAGAATTAAAACGAGGGAAATTAGTCTCACACTTCAGTGAAAAGTTTAAATTGAGTACGAAAGTAAATGCCAAACATTGCCAATATTTAAAAATATAACTTTTGAACATTATATGTAGTTTCAGTATAAAATTTCATCTTCAAAACTTGTTAAGAGTTGATGCTTAAAAACTTTTCATTGTTCTCCTGCTGAACATTTTCATTATTCGGCAGGAGATGAATTTTAAAAATAACGCACCATTCTATGATTCATATTCTGCTTTACGTTATGACAATTTAAAAATATCCAAAAATATCCCTCGGTCACAAGGCGACTGCTGGGATCCAAAACAAAAAAAAAAAAATAGGTCAAAGGCTCTCAGCACTGAGAATTTTACTAACTTAGGATGCAATACATGCAGCTGTGTTTTCTAAACATTAGTATTTGCAGAGCCTGGAACACCGAGCTTCCATAACCTTGTCTTCGTGCCCCGGCGGGAACCTCGCTCGTCACTTTTTATACGGCGAACTATTACTGCAGGCGGCACTTATGCTATTCCTGTAGAGTATATTTACTATTACCATTATATAATACAATTATATAGGAATTTAGATAATTTAAAAATACTTTTTTAATAATAATTGAAACTTTAGTGTTTGTTAACCATATTATTCTTATTAATGAATGTTATCTAAAAGTATATTTCTAATAAATATATTTACGTGACCTCTTGAATTCATTATATCATCCCAAATAGTTCACATACAAATTTTTTTTCAATAACGCCATCAGTACCTCGCCGTATTGTGGAGGGAAATAAAAAGCAACATCTTCCACCCAGTAAGTGTGAACAGAGGGATAACTTCATCCGCAGCGCGCTGCCTCGTCGCGCCAGCCTGTGCGGCGGACGCCCGCCCTCACCAGATCGCGTCGCGACGCGTCGGCGTGCGCAGTCCGTCACTGATTGAAACTCGGGGAGCTTAAAAGTACGCAAACATTTATTTACCCCGGGCTTGCTTAATGCCGCGCTGAGTGCTTTGCCGGGTATGGCTCTGAAAGATTAAATCGAATGGAATTGGTTTTGTGCGGCGCCCTAATCAGCGTTTGATTGGGCGGTGCGTGGGGCGCGAGGCACGCCCGCACACGCCCCGCACACGCCCCGCGCACTGCGCACGGCTCCTTCCCCGCCCTTGCCCCGCCTCCGGCCCAGCCCGCAGTCGGCGCTGCAGCGCAGAGCGGCAGATCCTAATTGTCTTCGAATTACGGTCCCGTACACATTCGCCGCGCACGGCCCCGCCGCCTCCCTTCCCCGCCCCGCCCGGCCCCCCGCTGCACTAGACTCGTGATTGAGAGCTACGTGAAGCCTTCGGTACGGCAAGTCTCACTTCCCCTGTTCCTCCTTGGGCTCATCAAGCTCTACACTACGTAGGCGGGTTCCCTGCCTTGCGTACAAGGGAATTCATTACTACTGTAATCAAATAGCAGAATAAATGAAATTTATGAAACTGCTGGAGGGTTTTGCGGTTACCGTTAAATGCGGTATTCATGCACGTGATTATGCATACGGAAGATGGTGCAACATTATCATGACATCACTGATTCGGTTATGTAACAAGTATCTAATCTTTAAATAAGTGTGTGGAGGCAGGATTGTGTATTTAGGTCTTTATAATTTTTTAATTCAAGATTTGTTTCGTTTTGTAAGCATTCAGGGGAGTGAGGTCAGCATTATCCTACCCTAGCCTCGCCTGTAAAAGACTGGCGACTCGCCCAGCGTTCCTTTCTTTTTTTTAGGAATGCCATTGAGTTCAGTAGTTTGCGTGTCGATGAGAATGAACGAACATGAAATAAAGATATTACAACAACATAAACTACGATAAATTAATGCATAAAATATTGAAATCTGGTGTATGTTAAAAGTGACCTTCAATTCACGTTCCATCAATTGCACTGTTAACCCTGCTTCCGGTTGTTTAATTTAATTATTATTCATATTGTCCAATGAATACTCACATAATTTGTAATAATTATCTTGGAACCAATTCTTCAGTTTGTAGAATAATTAGACAATATATTTGATTTATTTATCACTTGCCGCAGAGTTGCAAATAACCGCAATCCCAGAGCATTAATTGTTCTCATTCACATATCTCTATAATTATTACCTAGGGAATTACGATACACAATTTTCGGTGAATCGTGTATTGCTATAAATGTGGAGACTCTGGAGCAATGTCACATGGAACAATTACATTATGTAACAAAAATAAGAGATTAATTGGCACAAGATAATTCGTCCCTTACAACTTTTAATTTTAAAGTAGCTAAAGTTATGATTCTCAAAAAAGTATCATGTGTCTTGCCATTACTATAGCAAATATGAATTTTCAAACTTTTCTTTTTTTTCGTATTAAGCGTTGTTTCTTTTATGGGTTATAACAGACCATCATGAAAAGTTTTGACTTGCTCAATCGTCGTACAAAAATGTTTACGTTCGTAAGGGAAATCTCACGGCAACTACATGATTCTGGCCTGCACGAACCAGTTTAAAATTGGTCCATTACTTATAAAACTACGATAAATTACCGATAAGAGAAGTAGGCTGCTCGATGTATCCTTCAAGCAGTGAGTAAATTCGAACTAAAGCCGAAAATTTGATAACGTTGGCACTCCAATATTCGAATCAGCCTCGAGCCCCGAATCACATGAACTTTCATTTTTCATATCAATCTGTTCATAACTAATTGAAACTGCAGTCTGTAACATCTTAGCTATTGATTTACTTACTAATGGTATCGTTCCTCAACGAGGGAAATATGGGACGCACAACTCGTATAATTTTTATTTTATCCAGAGCCGCAGCGAAACTAGGCACACAGCAAACATTCCGCTGAATCTAATCACCACACGCCCACCTTTCCTTGGTTCCTGGGGGCCACTGCGCCTACGCTCACCGCGCCATCTACTGCGTCAACGCGCGTGCCGAGCGGCGGCTTCGGGAGCCCTCCAGCCATGCAGGGCGCCCATCTCCCGAAGCGCCGTCGTCGACTCCTTTGAGCCGCGCCGCGCCGCCTTCNCCCCAGGCAGACCGGGCCGCGGAGGAGTGCGCTTGGGCGGGCGCGTGCTGATGCATATCGCTCTGCCACCGCCCGCCTCACATACGCTGCGGGCAGGCACGCTTAAGCACAAGCTCCCTCGAGCTACCTCCTGCTCTCTCGGGCTCTCTCGTCCTCTCTCGTGCTCCCTCGTGATCCCTCCTGCTCTCTCGCGCTTCCTCATGCTCTCTCGCGCTCCCTCCTGCTCTCTCGCGCTCCCTCCTGCTCTCTCGCGCTCCCTCCTGCTCTCTCGTGCTCCCTCGTGCTTCTCGTGATCCCTCCTGCTCATTCGTGCTCTCTCGTGATCCCTCTTGCTCTCTCGGGCTCTCTCGCGCTCCCTCCTGCCCTCTCGTGCTCCCTTCTGCTCTCTCGCGCTCTCTCGTGCTCCGCGGAGCCAAAGGGCGCGTGCTGCCGAGGAAGGTGAGGTCACGTAAAAGGGAATCTTCCAGGAATTTACGAAGGCATTTGAAAATAAACTCAAGTTCGTTTGGATTAGCAAATACATTACTCAGTTGATTATTGTTATATCTTAAATGTATTTTGCGAACAGACATAGCGTGAAACAAAGCGCACGAAATTCGAATTTACAATTGCGTTTCTTTTGCACTTTTCGAAACTACAAATTGTGCGCCAAGAGTATCACCTCTATCTTTTCAGTTCTTTACTATACACGAGAAAAAATTAAAGAAACAGTTTGGTGCTATTACTAAATTGTTTAAAATTTAACTAGTAGTGCTACATGATCGCAGAGACTTTCTCGTACCAGTTTCTGGTCTAGTACTAACGGCGAGAGTGATTTAAAAAATACATTTGTGTAAATTTTGATGAAACAAAGAATACGGATGGTCCGGTAATAATTATTAACCACCGAAGCAGCCCCCTTGTAGGTGGGCAGCGGGCGTGAGCGTCCGCGCCAGGGGTGAAAGTGGGCGCCATAGGGCGCGTCGCGGGCGAGCGCTCAAAGCGCCGGCAGTTCCCGGCTGGCGGGGGACGGCGCCACAAAAGAGGTCGAGGACTCGGTGGCGGGGAAGCCTTATGCGGATTCGGTGGCTCCAGGCACGTCAACTGCTAAGTCATAATCCCGTTAGTGTAGTGAATGTCATATCGACAGGTGGTGTTGAAGCTATCTTCTAAATGACGAGATCCGGCGCCTATCTTCATGACGGTTGACGGGGAACTTCCCATCCGAGAGGAGTGACGCCTTCAGCGAGGCACTACCCCCACTGGGGAACGTTCTAAGCCCCCAATTGGCCTCCATTATGCGTGGGGATGTAGTAGTTGTAAGTGAGTGGTAAGAGGGAGGTTTAGACAAGAGGAAATGTTTGTGCCAGTGGCCTGTTTGGTACTGCTTTGGCATTCGCCTGGTTTTGATGGCAGAAACCCCAGGAAATGAGAGATCACAGCAGCCGGACGACATAATTCTCCTCCAGGGAGCGGCTGAATTCTACTTTGCCACAAAACTAGTCTCGAAAATCGTCAATGAGCGCGACTCGAACCTAAGAATCTCCTAGTTAGAGTCGCTGCAGAGAGAGCGGCAATGCTGGGTCGGAGCCAAACTCAGCCGGTGGATTCAATGGGCTATTTAGGACTTAACCTCTCTGATGTGATGGGGATAGACAACACAATGTTTAACGCCAAAATGAACGATTGAGAGATGAATGTGTATTATTTCCGGGTTCGGCAGTACTTAGGTCATTAGTCCCTTAAATGTAGTCATGTAGTGTGTCATCTCCCTGGAAATGACAGTGTTCTTCCCTAGAGGGAACGACCACCTGCACATCATTGACTTGCGAGGTGTCCCTTCTAGATATCTCCCCATGTGAGGAACTGATGGAAACAAGCCTTTTTGTTGTGTTGCTACGAACAACGGAGAGAACTGTACTTAAACGACGAAATAAAGAGACTGAACATCAATTATTTGGAAATCTACTGCATGTCTGAGGTACAATTGCAGCTTTTCCATTCTTCTCATGTTGGGCTATGAAATAAAGTGCATCGACGTTATAAGGTAAACTTTTGTCGTCCTAAATTTGATTGTATCTTTTCGATATCTTTATCTGTTTATATAATACATTAAAATCAATGTCAAATAATATTTATTTGTAGTTACAACTAATTATTTTATAATAAAAAATCATTTGCAAATACTCTCTAATTAGTTTGCTGTGTTGATCATAAATAATCATTTAGTGCGACAAAAGACTTTGAAAGACAGCAACTCAACGTACTCGTCTAGATGACGAGTGAGTACACGGTAAACAGCAGATAGGTGATCAGGTTCAGTTTACTCTCGACCCATGATACCTGAGCGAGATCAATATGTCTTCAAACATGAGCAGAGTAATTAGTTATTAAGCTATACATGGCAAGCGCTCATGAATTGTACATAAAGCAAAGGAGATGTACTGACATGGTCTGTGACAGCATCATTAACACTAGAATAATAGGTGTTCCGGGAAATAAGCATCACGCAGGGATAGTTCAAACAAAGATAAGTGAACTAAATAAGTAGCTGATTAAAATGAAGTAAAAAGTTTCCTTGCAATGGTATTTTAAAAATGAAGATCAAACGATTATGTTCTAAAAAATTAATTGCAAAAAATATGAAGGTCATGATGGTGCAGAACCAGATGATAATGAAAATTAATACTCTTACAAAACCCTTCTACACTATCGAAAGATGTGTAGTCAATTTTGAGGTTACGTCTAACAAAACACGCCAGCGGAAACGTAATCCCACTGCTTTGAACATCTCCAACATACCGAAGAATCCTCGGATTGACTTCATTTGGGGAATTGCAAACCTACTATGGTTGTTATTAGTTTAGTTCGACAGTGAAAATGATCTGATAGAAATTATATTCAGGATAGACACATTTATTTTTATTATTATTATTATTATTATTATTATTATTATTATTATTATTATTATTATTATTATTATGAAAATAATATTCATTAGCATTACATTTGGGAAGGGCCTCTTGCTATACCGGGTAGCTTTCAGAGAAACAAATTTTCCGAGAAAAGAAATGACTTGATGTTAATTCTTGATATAGAACCATTTGACGCATAACGGGGAAAATGTTATAAACCCATGCAGTTAATTCCTTTTTAACCTGTTGACACAGATTCATAAAATATATCCTTCATATTTCAAGGATGGAATATTCATATAAAAACTACAACAAATAAAGAAAAGCGATAATGATAAATGGCCTTATGAATTTAAGAAAGCAATTCTCGACGATGATGTTCATTGTTCACGTGGCAGTCCTGACCTCTGTCTGTGAATTGTCCGACGCAGAGCGATCAACACAGTGGCCTCCGGCGGCCGCCTTGCAGGCAGGACGCGGGCGGGC
>BOPP01000094.1:3035796-3048404 GCA_017312745.1 Gryllus bimaculatus
GGGCGGGGGCGACGCGCGAGAAGGAGGAGGCTGCGGCGGCAGAAGTGAAGGAGCCACAGTGACGGCGGCTAGCAGCTTCGAAACGGAGTCGGAGGGTGGAATTGGAGATAATGTCTCTCCTTGCTGGAGTATGAGAGACGCGAATGGGAGGAAAAGAAGAGAGTGTAAGTTATAGAGCAGAAACCGGAGGAATGATTAGTTTTTTAAAACTACGTCAGCAGGATGCGATGACAAGAAATGCTGCCACAGGGGAATACGATAGAAATCAGGAGCAAGAAATGAGAAACCTGAGATAATGTTCACTCATGGATGATAAGGATGTGAATGCATGAGAATCTGATATTGAGAAAACAGTGCTTGGCCGGATGGAGTGAGAGACGAGTGAAACAGAAATGTAGGGACCTTTCAATAGGACAATAAAGGGACATGATAAACATGAAACGATTGGAAGGGATACTTACAAAAAGAAATAACAGATTGCGAAATGAAACGAGGAAGAGGGAAAGACACGTTTAATGGAGGGAACGTTTTACATGAAACAACAAAATAAAGAAAGTTCGCAAGAAGTGTATTTGAAACTGAATGCGGTAGAGCTGCAGTTCCGAAAGCGAATGAGTTGGTCCACGGCCTCCTGGAAGCAGCAGCAACGACTCCGACGGGGCGGTGGCTTCATGTTAGAGGCTGAGGAGGAAGGGGGGGCGCCACGGAGAAGAGGAAAGCGACATCGTACGTGACGCGGCTGCAGCGAAGTCGGCGGAGGAGGAGGTGGCCGCCTCCGGGGCCCGCGTAAATCTCTGCTGTTGCGAATTTCATTACAGCGGTCGCCTCCAGTGAGAGATATGAGAGGTCCCGGCGGCGGCGGCGGCGGCGGCGTCGAGGGCGTCGCGGCGCCCGCCCCGTTCAGGGCGGAGACGCCCCGAGACCTCCTCCGCCTCAGAACGTCCCACCGACGCGCCGGCCCAAGGCGACGAGTTGGGGGCAGCGGAAATAAAATCGCTTCAAGGGCTCGTTGATTCTCGGGGCCAATTCACTTACGACGTAATCTAGGCATTGCTGAACACCGTCATAAAGCCAACTCTTTTCATAAAAAGGCGAGACTTACTTGATTCTTCGTATTATTTTACTGTCGTCCGAATTCGTTCATTCATGTGTGAATTCTCTAAGTAAAAACTCTCTCTCTCCGCAAAAACTATTATAGTTTATTTTAGAAAACATGTTCTGATTTTACGTGGCCGTGACACGTAACAAGGGGTAATTATGATTCACAATATATGACCTGATAATTACAGAGTGAATTTATTTACATGAAATATCTTCAGACTGCTTTCGTACTTACAGTAATTGAATCCCGCCAAATCATTATATGTACTGCATTCCTCACCACTTACCTGAAACAAGATAAACAACATTAGAGATTACACTTGCAATACAATTAAACATTATTGTTTACACTATTATTACAAAATTATAGTGTCACTTAATGATTGTCTGTAATGTGTTTCTTAAAACACATTAAAATTATTATTTTGTTTAATTCTCGGAAATGTCTTCAAAAACGCAAGTTATCTCGTAAATACATCTTGCTACCCTACATTTCCTACCAGACGAAGTAAATTTTAGTATTTTTCTTCTCTCCAATGAAAAATACTTTCCTTGTTTTGAATCAGACCATTGGGATCAATTCCTTTATTCTCTCAATTTATTTTACTGAATAAACAAGATAAGTTTGTAGAATAGAAACTGTATTAAGTTCGTTTTCGAAGAGATAACTTTTAGATACAGCACAATCAGTCAACATTGTTTCTGAAAATCATCTAATGTAAGCGGAAATAGTAATAAAAACTTTACAAGACACTACACAAAATGCGAATCAATGTAGGGAGCAAATACACCAAAGGATCTTAAAGGAAACACATTAACAAATATACTGAAAATAAAATCCGTTACATACAGACGCGTCGGTTTGATTATTAACGCTTGATATTTCAATTCAAAATATCAAATCATTAGTATCGAAATGAATAAGAAATTAAATTAAAATGCAAATAATTCTCAAACTATTGTTTAAAAATATTTTTCAAGCATATTAAAAAGAACGATTTTAAAGTATAAGATTTTAAAACTGCGAAATCCAAAATCTTCTTTGAACTCTCTTAATGGAGCAAAGAACAAAAAGATTCATTGTACACGATCATTTTCGCTTGCAAGCGGACATTCCACATCAAATCGATAGTTTCCACAACCCGACCATTTTAGTATTTCTTGAAAATCTTTAAGCTAATCGTATGGTGAATGTTTATTTATTCGATGTGGATCTCCTTCTCTTGAAAGCGAAGGTCGCGGACTTCATCGACCCGACAGTTACTCGTATTGGATATGGACAACACCAATTTCCAGAACAGAAATATAACCACTAGTGTAGAATAATAAGTGTAACACTGTGCTGACGGATTCACTAACAATATTTGTTTACAGATAGAAGGAAGGCAGAGAAGTGAAAATGCTGAGTGTAAAAAACGCGTATTTTCAGTCCTCAAGTACGTAGTCTCACAATGAAATTTTCCCGATATCAGCAATATATTTAAGCATTTCATTTACATTTTATAATCAAATTTGCAATATTAATACAAAATTTATCGATTTTAAAAGAATAATTATACCAGGACTCTTTTCAACTTCAAAAGAACTTGGTACAATAATTAGAATGAAAGTTATTGTATTTCATGTGACAGCGCGCAGGAATAGTTTAACGTTGGTTTGCAATTTGAAAAGACCGTAACTCAAAAAGTAATGCTCATAACAATTTTTTAAAAAAATAGAGTATTTCTGTACTTCTATCAGAAACGCACATATAGAGTGTGGTTGCAATACATGATGGTAAGTTTGAAATCTCCATTTTTTTCTAGCATCAATTTGATGAAATGTAGTTATTGAATTTCGTGCAAACTAGATAATATATATAAATATTCTCTGGGAATACAGCAAACTTTTAAAGTGTCAGAAAAGTTATGAAGTATGAAATCTTAGGAGTATAACGACAGTGTATAATACAGTGTACTCGCAACGGCCGTGTGCAAGTTCACTGGTAGGCAGGACCCTTTCATATCGCAGGGTGGCAGCCGCCGCCGCCGCCACCGCCACCGCCGGCGCTTGGCCGGGGACGTTTTTGCGGACGCGTAATGAGAGGGAACCGGTGACCGCAGCGAGCCTGGCGGCCACACCTGCAACCACGGAGCCGCCCTTTTAAGCGACGCCGTAATTAAATGTTACGCAGCGGAAAAGGGGGGGGGGCGGAGGCTGCGCGACATGTTCGGGCGAGAAAGAAGGGGAGACTGCGCGACAGAGGGTCAGAGAGGAAAGCAGTTCGGAACCAAGGAATTCTCGCGCATACCTGCGCCCAGCAAGATTCGGAATAAAAGCACTCGCAGTACCTCTAATTAGTCTGGACCGACTCGAACAATAATGCGTTAGATCTGAGTACGACAAGTGGTAGAAATGGAAATGAAAGTGCGGTTGATTATTTGACTGAATGGATACAGATATATTAGATTGTGCTTTTAAATAGAATGAATCGAATTTTCTATACATTAAATTAACTTTACAGGATTCTATGAAAACAGATATTAATATCACTTTAATTTTTTACAACTCGAGGAAAAATTTGATTGGGGAAAAGTTAACCAAGCTGCACAAATAATAATGAAATCATGAAATTAAGTTTTAAAAATTAAGAGATAGAAAAATAAAAGAGAAAATCAGGAATAAAGGTAGTTAAGAGGAAGAACAAGAGAAGGATAAGGGTGATGAAGCGAAATGAGATGTTGAAGGGAAATGGAAAGAGAGATGAAAGAAAAACGTATGTATAAATAAACGGGAGATACGTAATGTTCAAAGCAACAAAGTCAACATAGTAGAAGCGACGATACGCCATATGTAAGTAGGAACCATCTGCACCAGCCGGGCGGTGGAAGTGGGCCGAGAGAGAGAGAGAGAGAGAGAGAGAGAGAGAGAGAGAGAGAGAGAGAGAGAGAGAGAGAGAGATAGGGCGGCGTAGGTGCGAGCGAGGTTCCTCTCGCGAGAGGGTGGCAGAGAGCCAGCCGCACGCCACGGCGCAGCGAGTGAGCGCGCGCGGGAGGTTCCACTCGCGACCGCACGCGTCCACGCAGTGACTGTCGTGCGCTTGCAGCGAGTGGCTTAGCCGCCCAGTCTCCACCTCGCGCCCACGCCCCAAACACCAGTTTCTCATTCCCCCTCCAACGGAGCCGGAGTCTCTGCTGCCACAGCCACTTTACAAAACGCACTGCTGCTGCTGCACGGCTAACTAAAGTTACCACCCACAGCCTCGAAGCGGTAGTCATTTCTGCTCCTATTATACAGAATGCATCGTTCTACTGTGTTGCGAAATCGCTATCACCACTTCCAGTGCTCCCGTCTCTCTGGTGCCACCGATCCTGTTGTTCTTGTCTTTTTATCTCCTTTCGACAACTTAACGCGTCTCTCTAACATTTCTCTAAAATACGAAGTTAATTTAATTTGGTGTCTAATTGTTCACCAAACCAATACGGCTGCAGCTATTCACATTTTTAAAGCTTACAACTCATGTATTTGCGCTCTTCTCCTTTGATATAAGTTCCTGCATCTGCTGTTCTGGGCCATCCTACAAGGACATCAATGCAACACCGAACTATCTGCACCACTAACCTCAAAAACCCAATCACCATTTTCACTTTATTAGTTTACAAGTGCATCAATGCAACACCGAAATATCTGTACCCCAAACCTCAAAAACGAAATCACTAATTTCACTTCATCAGTTTATTTCTATTTCATTCCCGTTTCACTCCCTCGTGGTGGCAGACATCATCGCCGTAGCCACCTCTCTTCCCCCTCTCTTCCGCTCCCGCACCTGCCATTTCCTTCTCTTTGCGCTGCTGTCGTTGGGTGGCCGCTTCTGCATCAGCCTCTTCCTGCTCTCGCCAACGCCACACCTCCAACTCCACCTCCACCTCCACCCCTCCACGTCCTCAGCCACTGCAATCGCCAGCGTCCTCTATCTCGCCTGCCAGGGCTTCATCTCATTCGCGCCATCGCCCATCGTCTCTGTACTTTTCACTCTTACCTACCATCTCTACCTTCGAATCCTCAAGAACCTCCACCCTCTCAGTCTCTCCCAACATCACCTCCACCGCAACCCTACACTAATGTCTCCGTTTCCCTTCCCCTCGCCACGGACTCCTACCACTACAACTGCCATTCTGCCGCACCCTATTCGCTTCCTCACCCTTCTACCACTGCGCTACACTTTCCGCTTCCCCTATTACTCGCGCAACTTTGGTGGTAGGTATTGTGGGAGTATTAGATACGTAATCAGCCACTAGATTTTATGAGGCAATGCCAATCTCTGGAGAATCAGTCATGCCTTCGCAACTTTCTCAATATTCTCGTTCTAACTTTCTCAGGAGTTCGAGATATCTTCTTGTAATGAATTTTCACCTGGTTCGGTCACTTCTTGAGATTTTGTGGAGAAAATCACGTACATAAGTTCTCGCATTCAACAGAAAATAGTTTCTATTTCGCGCCAGTGTAGACGTGTTTGGAATGTTGCCATCAGTGCGCGCTGCGAGCTTCTGCCTTCAACTGTTTATTGTGTCAGAGGGGCAGCAAGGTCATCATCGTTCAAGAAAAGTTGCGCGAGTAGTACTATCGTCACGGCCCTCTGTCACTACGCCCGCCATCCTACCCTCCCCTCGCCGCGGCCGCCTGCAATCCTCCTCCACACTTCACCGCCCCCGCCACTGCGACGCGCCGGCCATCCACAAAGCGAAAGCAGCGCGGCGGCGCGGCGCGGCGCGGGCGGGGCGGGGCGGGGCGGGGCGGGGCGGGGCGTCGCAGTGGTGGTGGTGGCCGCGAGTTGCGGGCGCGGCGGCGGCGAGTTTGCAGCCATTTGAAGTGCTCGCCAGAGGGCCTTTATGACCCGCGACGCTGTTGGGAAAGGGAGCCGATGGCAGCGCGGCGCGGCGGGTCGGGAGCGGGGGTCGGGATCCACCAGGCTCGGCGAGTGGAGGTCGAGGACGCGCTTTTAGAGGTTCTTTGATCGGATACGACGACTCCATCGGGGACTTCGCACTCCGCAGTCCATTTCGGGCTCTGAAAGACCGGCCATGGTGCCGGCGCGCCATGTGTATTGCGGAAGTGCGGCCAAATTAGAATGCTGGTTCGAACCTCTTTTTTTGGGGTAGTTTTTAAAAAACTCGGAAATTAAATTAATTTTTTCCCGTCCATCACAATCGTAGAAATATTTTCAATGAGTAATACCTAAATCTGACGTCATTTTTCCTCGTCTAAAGTTTTACTTTCCCTGAAAAGTGGTCCAAAAACGTTTACGAATAAGGAACTGAAGTGGTTTTTCGACAATATTATAATTTTATTTTGTGCAAAATCGTAGAAAAAAATTACAATTAGTTTAAAGTTATTATACAATTAAGTTGTTAAATTCTAATATATTTTTTAAAACTATTTGAGTTTTGTAGTTTTTTTGCAATTTTACTTTACGAATGAATTGTTTGAATATCTTACTACAATACAAAAATGCTTATTTTGCAAAAGGTTTTAATTTTCTTACAACATTATCTCCATAATATTCACTTAAATTTATTGCACAAAAAGGAATATATCATGACAAGCCCCGTTGAAATGAATTGATGCTTTTACTATGTTCAAAATTTGTTTTCACGAGATAACAAAGAAAACATTCAGTGTAGAAATTAAAAAAAAAAAGAGAGAGAGAGAAAGTTGAAACCAACTGAAATGACTCAAAATAAAATCTGAAAATTAAATCAAACATTAATAATAGGATTGTAATATAAAAACTTCAACTATGCACATTTTATATAACTTGCCTTTTGTAATATTTATCACTATTATAAATAATTATCATAAGGTTCAATATATCATTTTATAAATTTTTTAACATTAAGTGTGTCTAAAAATATCGCTTATGGCTATAAAAGAGACGCCACTCAATAAATGTTGAATTGTAAAATTAATGAACTCTCCAGAATTTAAGATTGGTCCAAATTTCAGGACTGTATCGTACATTACATTATTCTACAACAATGAGCAGAAGTGCGAATGCAAGAATTGTGCATTTCAATTAAAAGTGAAAAATTCTAAATCATTTATCTCCACCCTGATTTTTGAGTAATACCATAAAGATATACACTGTAAATACATCCACACATGCATATATACAAAATATTGGTACACTTGGCTAATACTGTAATAGGCATATGTTGTCATTTAAAAAAATGCATTTAAATCGCAGCGTGTGAAATATCATTTTTTTCACGTTTTTCTTATACTATACGCGTATCGTTTTAAAACAATCACACGATTGAAAACAAAATGGATTAACATTATTATGGTGGTCTCTTATTTGTAAATGTCCAGCATTTATTATTTTAGCATTCTACCAAAATTGTTCTTCAAACCACCGCATATAGCGCTAGAATGCGCATTTCTGATAAATTATTTCCGTTTGACCTACGCTTAAGTGTTTTATTTAACAGAGAATATTTGATTCGTATTGCATTATATATATATATATATATATAGTGGCGTTATGGATTGTGGAACCCCATAAACACCATCGTCTCATGTGTAAACACTACGGAGGCAGCGGAGATAACAGACCGCGTAAGGCAGAAGATAACTTAAACGCGCGGTCTGGTATCCGTTGCCCGCACTAACGAACGCAACTAGCAAGCAATGTTTTCCTTATGAAGGGTTGAGAGAGGGGAAGCAGCCCCACCACTGAGAATTTCCCCAGGCGCCGCGCGATAAATACGCGAACCCGCAAGCGCCGAAGCCTCTTTTTTCTTGCCACCACGCGCGAGTAAGCAGCCTCGTTACCACGCGATAGCCGAGTGTCAACACTTTCGTTAAAAGCATTAGTTTAGATATTGTTTTTGTCGCTGCAACGACTACTAGGTACGGTCAGTATTCGGCGTCGAAACAGACTTCCTAGTCAGTCGTCCGCGAGATAGCTGCCAGATTAAGTTATTAGTGTTCTTCAATTAACAAACGGGAAGTAAAAGTTTACCGTGTGAGAGAAGCATTGAAAGTTCTGGCTTTGTTCAAGTAGAAGTAGGCAACGAGCGAGGACTTGCACGAGGTATCAGTGAAGTGCAAGGAAAGACATTTTTTTGTTCACCCCCAACGTGGGCGTAGTCAGATGCGCCGGTAGCAGACGAGGTGGAAGATAACGAGCGAACGCCAAGACCCAGGCGCACGAGGAAGAAGACGGAACGCGTTGGGTAGGAAGAATCGGAAGAGGGATGCAAGAAGGCAACGCAGACGGCAGAGGCGAATCCCGTTATCTCTTTACGACGCGAAGCTGGGACCGAAACGGCGTGTCACAGCAGCGAACCAGCGCAGACATCAAGGCCAAAGTGGGAAGTTCACGAACAGGGGTAACAGTTACCAGCGCGGCAAAATAGGTCAAGTTTCACGTCTGCGCAGTGGAAAAACTAGTATAGGAAAGTGTTAAGAATTTGAGAACACGGGTGGCAACAAATTACAGTAGTTATAGTAGGAGACGGTTTTGATGCGCTATTGCCTCGGCCTAAAAATTCTACTTAGGACATTTATTATTTCGCTATTTTCAGAACACAGTTAAATTTGTAAATGAGAGTAGTGCACTTGCACACATTCTGTTCTTTACATGTAATATCTTGAAGCGAGAGATTGTAAATAGAATTTTTGATTTCACGTGCAATGTAATTAGAATATCACAAATTTAAATTATAATTAATTTTCCAAGGGAATTCCCAGTGTAGTTTAGGGTTAATTATTTCAGAGTATCAATTTGAAGTAAATCATATGTGTTCATTCTATGAGTGTGAGTTGTAAAGGTTTCTAGTTGTGTTTTGATTATTCTTTGTAAAAAGTGTGATTCTATATTTTTGGTTTTTGTTATCAACTAATGCCACTAAAAAGTTTATGGTAAATTATACGCTCGTTTGTGTGCAATTTGTGTGATTTTATTGTGTCAAGGGTTCAAACCTTTCTCGCACCGTGTTCGAAGTTTTGCACAAGTATTTCGAACAGAAGAAGTATTACTAGGATACAAGTTGAATCTTATGTAACTATTACAAATATTGCGAGAAAGTATATGCTGTTGTAGCAACACTAATTTGTATTTACACCACGATACGTGCTTTTATAATTCTTTGAAAGATCTCATCGATGGTTTCTAAGCAACCGTGTTCATCACATCTATATTTAGAAACAAAAATCCCCACGTCGAAACCTACTTGCAGGCAAACCAATGCCATAACATACATTCGATAAACGAAGCACGTGGGGAGAAGCATAAATAATTCTGAATTCGACTCTAAGTATGTACAACTATGTAATAATTTTCATGTAACATATGTAAAAATTCAAATTTGGAAATTTTCAATTTAAAAATATTATTGTTAGAAATACTTTGAAAATTAGTTGAAATAAGACAAATTACATAAGAAATAAGACATAAAAAGGATTATGCCAAACGTATAAAACATATATGACACCTTTTAGAAAACATGACAAATATATTATGCATTTCAAGAATGAAAAGCGGAAGTTCGTAATACTGCTGAGCTCTCGGTTCTCTGGCAAACGAGTTGACTAGATGTGATTGAATAGTTGACACAGTACCCAAACGTATAATTTCTTAAGAAAGACATATTGCAACGAATTATCAGCGAGCGTAATACTTCTCAAGCGCTCAATTGTAAGCAGTCCGTTCACAGAAACTGAACGAATTTTTGTTGCAAGTCATTCACCCACACCGTGCAGGTTTTCACCTCACCCCGTAATCCCTCTCGAGCCACACTCGGCTCCCCCCTCCCTGCGCTAGTCCCGCTACCGCAGTGCCTGGCCCGCCTCGCGTCGTCCAGCGAAGAGGCGGTGGAGCCTCCGCAAGAGGGGAAGGGGAGGCCAGGTTACGCGCGGCTTAGGAGGTCCGCGTCGCCGCCATATGACATTTTTTCGTGAAAAATGTGGGGAACTTAAAAGGAATTAGAAATATGACATTTAAAAAATAGCAAACATATTAAGCATTTTAAGAATATGAGACATATGGCAGTGAAAAAAAAGAAAGTTCGTTCGTGGAATTGCGGAGCCGTCGCTTATGTGGCAAGCAGATTCCAAAGAGCTGGGACTGAATAGTTGTCGAAGCCCCAAATCGTGCTCTCTCCGCAAGTGAAACTTCCAAGAGCGGCCGAGGACGTCCCTCGCCCCGGCGCCTTGCTCTGCGCTAGTGGCGCCGCAGTCCGCCGCCGCAGTGGCGCGCCCGAGTAGGGCGGAGGCGGCGGCGGCGGCCGGTGCTACGAACGCGAGCAGCCCAGGGGACGCGCGGCTTATGAGGCGCTGCCGGTGCCGCACCGCGCGCCCGTGAATTATGGATCGACTGCTTACCTCCGGCGGAGCCTCCCCGCCGCCGCCGCTCGGGCGCTAGCGCTCTCCCCTCAGCCGGCAGCTGCCCTCTTCACGGGCAGGATTCTGCTCTAGGCGGCTCGCTATTCAATCTTCTTAACTTCATTCCATTCTGCACATACGTCGCATTTCTTCACGTCTTGAGTTTTTTCTCTTTCAGCTCGGATCTCCCTGGTGAGGTTTTCTTCAAAATATTAATGTATTTTTGAGATTCTCATATTCAGATGTACTCCTCCTTCTTCTTTTGTTTTATGTGTGCAGGTATTTTTACGATAAGAACGTAAAATAAGGTTAGTTTAATAGTTATTAATACAAGAGATAAACATATGTTTCATAACATGTTACGCAAACTATTTTATTTTTTCATCCATTATCATAATTTTAGTATTATGATTGGGGAAAAATTTAAAAAATGCCACTTGTTGTAGTCTTTCTTTCAGGTACCTTCCTGTTCTGGCTTCTTTCGAAGCTGTTTTCGGCAGTACTGACTGAAGCCTCCTTGACGCGATAAGCAGTGCAGCTTAATTGTTCAAAAACTACACATTACTCATTTACATGGGTCTTTTCTAAATAATTCTTATATATCTGTCACACCGAGTTTTTCACATAACTGATAATTTTCATTACTTCCAGTTTTACACTGAAGATCCAAATGGCATTATTGATCTTATTTCAGACTGATAATGTATGTCAATACATGTTGATTTTGTGATCATGATTATCTTTTTGTCTTTTTTCATGTCAATTACGAGTTATACATACGAAAATTCATTATATGAGCAAGATGAAGGGTAAACAATGTATGCAGAGTTAATAATATCTCTCTCAACTGCACTTTATGTCAATTTTATGTTTTTGGTAACACAATACTGAAGAGTTACGCACAATCAGAAGTGAACAGACGGTAATAAAGTGTGTTATCTCTAAAATGAGGAACATGATACTCCAAATTTATTTCCTGAGGCTTTCAAAGAAAGCGATTCTTAGAAGTAATAATACGAGAATAGCCAGAAATATTAGAAAACAGAACAAAGCGTATGCACAGAATTGTAACGTGTCTGTCAGGTGAGTATTTCTAGTGATAACATTTCTAGTGATAAGTGGAGCAAAATCCAGACTGCATTGAAAATCTAATCCGATCTAATCGGACTGCATTGAAGGTGTGAAATCTAAAACCCGTGGTAAGAAACGAACACCTGATGGAAAGTTGAGTTATGCAGACCCGCCACACTGCCATGTACAGCCACACGTAGGTTGCATACCACTCAGGGGCTACCAATATTTGCAAGAACGGAACGTATGATGAATGTTGTCATCTCGACACTGAATGATTAAATGATTTAAAGGGGAGAGGGGTGCGGGTCGAGGAGCGAGAGGCGCGGGGCGAGGAGCAAGGGGGCGAGGTTTGGGGTGGCCAATACAGGCCGCCAACCCTATGCCTGGTTAACGATCCTTCCGCCAGCTTCCGTGACGGCGAACCTCTTTGTCGAGGAGAAGAAGACAATGAAGATGATGACGATGATGATGACGGGATGGAATAGTAAAAAAGATGTGAGTGAACAAAGAGACGATAGAGATGGCGATGGAGAGGAATGATACACCTACAAATATTTTTTCCTTATCTATAATAGAATTAGAAATCAGTGGTCATTTTATTCCGAAACTTGAAATAGCTACTAAGCATTTAATGTTACATATACTAGTTATGAATTTGTTGACAGTTTAATAGTGACAATCCCACGCTTCTTGCGAATTTAATAATCCATTTAGAGCTAAAACCGACGTTAACACATAAAACGTCAAAATGTAATCATACAAGACATTCTAAATTCTTCTAGCCTTTAACAACCTTTGAGCCTAACTCAAGAGAATAATTCGTAAATTACCAAATGCCATTGGAATTGTAGCATCTATTTTAAATACCCAAAATCATGCCCTCTATTATGCCTTAACCAAACCTGCTTGGAAAACGAATCATTTACTAATTGATTTCACAATCACTGTAGGACATGGGTGACACGTTACATTCTACATTCATTAGTGTAAGTGTCATTTTGCTGTACAGTATTATTATTATTATTATTATTATTATTATTATTATTATTATTATTATTATTATTATTATT
>BOPP01000094.1:3050154-3112913 GCA_017312745.1 Gryllus bimaculatus
GGAGCAGGAGCGTGGGACGGGGGGGAGTGTGAGGACGAGGACGAGACCAGAAGCAGAGGGGGTGGCGGAGCAGGGCGGACGAGGAGGCGCAGTGAGGGCGGGGCGGAGCGGAGATGGTGTGGGAGTCACGGGCGGTGTCGGGGGCGATGCGCAGGGGCGGCGGTGGGTGTGAGGGCGATGCGGGGGCGGGCGCGGGCAGAGGGAGACGACGCTGGCCGACGGACGCAGTGGTAGGTAGTTGGAGGGGGGTGGGGCAGTGGGTTAGGACTGAAGGTGCGAGCGCTGCGCACGGTAGATGTTTTCTTTCTTCGTCGCGCTCGGCTACGAATAAATCAATGAAGATCATATTTCACTTTCGGTTCTTCATTTGGTTTATTTGATAGGTATGCCGGAGTTGAAGATCTCACGGGGCGAAAGGTAGAGTATTTTTAGTTTTAACTTCTTCCTTTCCTTAGATAATAGAATAGGAAATATATTAGGAAACTAAGAATATACGTTCATTATCAGTACAATACTATTGAAAATTCCGTTTTCAATGGTGTTTTATTTTTGGATATTTTATGACAACGTATACTTTTCTTAATCAAAATGATTGTCAACCTGATTGAACCTGATTCTTTCAGAGTGGGGAAGATGTGCTATTTTCTTCGTAAGAGAAGAAAGATCATATACAATAATGGCACAATGTAGTATTATCGGAAGCTCTATGGATAAAGTTTGCTACCAGCTAGTCTCACAACTCTAAAACTGTAGGCCGAATGTGATTTAAACTATGTTGTATTTATAGCCCAAGAAATGGGTTTACATCGGCTTTTGTAGAAGTTTATGCATCTCATCAATGAGTATCAGCGTTATCATCAGTTAATTTTATTCATTTTTGTGCTACCATCGGCGATAGCCAGACGTCTGTATCGATTGTTTCCGATTACATAAAAATGGAATAATGAGGTCAAAGGAACAGCATAATAACAGTAACGATTAAAATAAGGAAAACATTTAAGAAAAACATTGCATTACTTGCTGTGGTTTCATTAAAATATGGTTTCCTATATATAAAAATAGGTATCTAAACTCTTCATCCAATACGTCGTGAGTAATTTCATCTCAAAAATAACAATATCATGCACCCCGAACTGGCCTGATCACTCACGCGTGACTGCGTGTCCCACCACTTACATGCATGTGATAGGCATGAAAACCGAAGCAAATCAATACATAACAGAATTATTACTGTTATTGACTTAAAAATGCAGTAAAGATTGTATCCATTAATCAAACTTTCACACACTGACCCATTAAAATACATACATTTATGTAAAGGATAAAAACGAACTTAATAGCATTGTTCGCGTGCGAGTGAATGTCATAAATATTAATCTGATGCGCTTATAATTACGTGCATCTCAATACCAACAGTATTTTCCCCTTTAGTGCAAGCTATATAATTCCTTACGTGAGGAATTATAATGCTGAAAGCATTGGATATTCTTCGACACATTCTAAAAAGATAAAAGCAGCATCGGCAGTCATAGTTCTTTAATAGTAGTGCCACAACACCTCATACTTCCTTCTATTATTTCTAAATTTCCAATTTTCGAAAATCAACGAAAATGAGACCGGCGCCATTCTTGGAAGCGTCGCTTATTTTATTTCAGGAAAAAATTTCAGGAAAAATTGGAGTGGTTTTTGAAAAAATGTGTTTCTTATAAATTACATTAATTTTAATTTAATTACACAAAAATGACTCATTTAAGAAAAAGTAAATAACCTTTTCAAATGAGATGTTTTTTGAACAGATTTTAGGGAAAAAATCTCTATCTTCAACTTTATAGTTTCGAAGAGTTCACTTTTGGAAGTTTTTGGAAATACAGAGTCCACCAATAATTAGACTAGCACCATTTTGTTCTGTTCGTTGACATACAAAAGGATTTTTTTAAATTGAAGCAGTTTATGAAAAAAATGTTGTCCAATAATATATAAATTGTCTATATTTCATACAATATCTCGCGACAAACAGTGAAATTCATATTCATATTTTCAAAAATTGTACATGGCCTCATTTAAAAATCCGTCTTTTAAAAATAGATTTCATCAAGAAAAACATCTCTTTCTTCAATAGAAGCAGAAAAAATTTGAACTTTTGCAATTTTCGAAAAACTGGATTAAACATAAATGAGACCTGATTGATTCTCTTAAGCGTCCTTTACCGTTACCCCAAAACAAAAATTATTCAAAAAATTTGGAACGAAATTTTGAGAAAATTTTGAAAATATTGAGGTTCTATGTAAAATACACTGAAAAATTAAAATATCGCTTTCAAATTCAAGGGGCCGCCACATCAGTCAGATCGACCGGGAAATATTAATTTAGGAGAAAATCGGCTAAACGGCTTGGACGCTAGCGTTGATACAGACGGACAGACGAAAGTCAGGCTTCTGCCGTCAATCGATTTTTAGGTATCAAGGTCACAAAACATGAATTATGACTACACAACGTGTTAGAGGGAGTAACGTACTGTAAACAGGAGCACGATTTATCTATTTTTTCAGGCCTGGCGATAAGCTTTTTCTGTTGAAATTTCGCCGCTTTCTGGCGCACGATCACAATACTTTTCCTTCTTGCGACGTAAAGACAAAAAACAAAAAGTCCATGTTATCAAATTTTAAACGCATTTAACCGAAAATGTCATTAAAGACTCTATAATTTTTAATTTTAGACTCTAATTAATTTCTAAAATATGTCAATATTTTAATGCAAAACCATTTCAACTAAGAAAATACAAACTACGTAACACTCTTTAAACATCAATTTCGAAATGAAAACACCAACTGACCCATGAAATTCTTCTTGCAACACTTGCATTAAAATATTTTGGGGAAAATACCAAAATGTACATTTGCCTATCGCCACGAAGCAACCCGCAGTTCCCAAGAACTTCCCTTTCCGCAGCGCAACCCCACGAGCGCCTTCGTCCCCTCCGAGAGACAAGCGGCGCGGCGGCAAAGCACTTCAATATGCCAATTCTGTTTCTCCGAGAAACCTTCCATCGCCGCGACAAAGGCTAAGCGCTCGCGCGGGGGGGGGGGGTCCTCTCAGACGATTGTCGCGTCGGGAAGCGCGGCCCAATCCGGCGCTCGCTGCCGCCACAAAGCGGAAACGACGTGTCGCTCGAGCGTTTACTCCCCGCAGACCTTTGCGTTCCACTGCGCCGCCTCAAGGTCTCTCACACGCTTAGTCCGAGGAATATTGCCGCCGCGTTGAGAGTCTACATTTTATTATTTTTTTAAAATCGAAAAAAGTATCAAAATAGAAAGTAAAAGTACTAGGGCGTATTGTTGGTATTTGTTGCCCACGCTCATAGGACTTATCGAATTTCATGTTGGCCAAAATATATCTGCCAATACGCTTCTATAAAGGAAATGTTAGAAAGACAATCAGGAGGTATCGTTTATGTTCGAACGACAGGAAATGCTAAATTACCCCAAAATGTTTTAGAATGCTAGATTTTTGACTTTTTAAGTTCCTTTTTTAAAACATTTTGTTTCTTTTATTTTCAACAGGACTGCTAGAAGTTCTATAAATCTTAATTAGACGGCAGGTATATTAAATATTCTAAATTGTAATCGCTACATGGTAAGATAGTCCAATAATGCGAAAAAAAACTATGATCCAGTGCTTGCTTAAACACCCACAGTGCAAGACGATACCTCGACCAAACAGTGTATTGTTAGTTATTGTTACCTCTGTCAATGTCTAGTACTGGTCGTAGTAATTTTTGTGGCTTCCAAACATCATAAAATTGATGATGATGGCTAAGGCATCGAAAGCTGCTATTGTAAATAAATAAAATTGTTGGCCACGACGACTCATAATTATTTCAATATTTTGCGATCTTATTTAAACCTTCCATTAGCATCATGTG
Organism: Gryllus bimaculatus; assembly: GCA_017312745.1. Classification (NCBI taxonomy): domain Eukaryota; kingdom Metazoa; phylum Arthropoda; class Insecta; order Orthoptera; family Gryllidae; genus Gryllus; species Gryllus bimaculatus. The sequence continues at coordinate 3,054,077 of BOPP01000094.1, forward strand.
TACATACAGCCGCAAAATAATATTAATCCATCATTTACAAACCAGATTTACTGGAAAAGAGTTTAAATTTGATGAGTAGTGAATCCAATATTTGTATCAATGTCAGGTAGTATGTATCAAGGTTCAACACCGTATCTTCGATCAATGGTGAACAGCAAAGTGAATAAAAAGAAGCTGAACCTTTGCGATTGCATGGCATAAAAGGAAAAGTAGAAAAGTTACGACAGAAAAATGCTACTTGTACACACTAAACGGAAAATCGAAAATCCCAAAAATATAGTTGCATGATGTTCAAAATTTCTTCACCAAGTCTAATAAAATAAAGGTTTACTCATTGGGGGAAAATACAATCACTCTTCACTGTGACAATGATGTTAAACGAGTGTGTGAAATTATAAATGAAATAGTTTATATTTACTAAGATTTCTACATGTAATGGACTATAGAGAGGAGTCTTAAGAAGTTATCTTAGGAACAAAACGTAATGTTTCACGAATCATTATAATCACTAGAGATTTTTAGTAAATGAACACACGTCTCAGACGCTTGTTTGATATAGCGTTTGTATACCCTCCCTAAACTTTGCGTTTAAAAACTCGCAATCTTTGAACTTGAAAGTATCGTAAATTCGCTTGACTGATTACAATAACCTTACACAAGCTTGCTTGTGCTAGACTACGAAACGTCAACTGCTTTCAATTGATCGATTACAACACGCACAATTAAACGAACAAGACCACTTACAGCAGTTGGTCTTGGAAACGACGTAGTGAGGAAGTGTCGGAAGATAAGTGGGCATTATATTAATTTTAAGATATTATTGAAATTAATAAGTTTTCTATGAAACCAGTTAATAAGAGAAAGCGACAACATACGATGTGACCATTTTTCATTTAAAGAATAAAATCACGATATTATATTTGGTTTTGTGGAAAGCTCAAACTTCTTTCTAAACGAAACCCTACAGAAACCCTTTTAATATATAGATTCGAAGGCTAAATAAAACTTTCAGAATATTTTAGAACGTGGGCTACCGAGTGTTCTTGCTAGATTATTGCATTAGACGGTTACCCGAGTCTAAAGGGACTAGGGTATGTTTAAAATGCTTTTTCAACGATTCCTTGGCGTTATTGCTGAGATACGACATAAATAATTGTATTAACAAAATTACGCTTACATGATACACAGTAAACTTGAAATCAATTGTTCACACACAAACTGGATGAGTTTGAGACGGTTTCCTTGGCAATAATTCGTAATCCAACTTACAAAGCCTCTTTGACAACTAATTGTTATATTTACTTTCAAAAGTATTTTGCCACAATAATATTGAAGCAGGGAGTTATAATAAAAAATGTATTTATAAATGCACATTTCTTTTTAGTGTAATTTAAGTTTAGGGGAATATAAATACAAGCGTATTTGCAATACGGCAATTAGTAATTAACTTTCTGTATTTGATTTAGCATGAAGTTTTATGAGACAAAGCCATATCGATTGCAGAAGCATGGTAGCGAACGCTATATGTGACGTAATGAAAAGGGTTTGAATTAAAAATTGTGGCTGTCGGTGGCAGAATCTCTGACATTGATATATTGCCTTTCCTTGATATATTGTTGGTCTAGTAAAATGACTACAGTAAAATCGTACTGCCATATTTTTCACAGCATTGTGAATTAAAGTAAGATATTCTGAAATACTTACATTAATCAGAAGAGGATATATCACATACTACACTATATTTAACACTCCCATATCCTCCTGACTACTAACGTACGCCGTGGGTAGTAAAATCATTGTAATAAAACCAATACTCAGGTTATCAATCACTTCCCACAAGTACGGCATGGGACGTCAAATAATAAGTTTAGGATACCAGCGGTAGAGAAAATTGCAAAATTATATTTTATAGCATCATCCATTCACATATTTCAGTTTTTAAACATCCAAACATTCGGTATAAAATTTGATAAGATTTGACTGAAATACTTATTATTCATGTTTCACTGCCTGCAACGTTGCCCTTATATTATACGAGCATACGGGAAAATGTAAGAAACAACACCACATGCTACGATGTGGTATTGACGCCGAAAGTTCACAGATCACGTTTCAAAATCTTGACTACCCTAGAAATAGTAATATTTGGTAGCTATACGTCTTTGTTACGTATACGTATAGCTTACGTCTTTGATAGTGGATTGGTAACATGGTACTAGTATACTACCAGCAGTCGCTCTTGTTATCTAAAAGTATTCCCATGCCCCGAATTCATAACTCCATACCACATACATATGGTGGAAGGTTGCTGGACGCTAGAAGCTGAGAGTAGTTTATTATCCAGACAAGTGTCAGGGGTTACGACTGATAATAATGCCCTTTAAAATACTCGCATTGAATCCAACAATAGAACGAAGGATCGGAACAACCAATAACAATTATGTTCATGGGAGGTACCATTCAATGCAAGAAAGTTCAAATTCCTTTCTAAACGAAAATCCATTGTTTTCAATCTAAAGATCATCAGTCAGTAGCTTATCGATTCTTATTTTATTTCCCGGAAGCTATCTCCAAAAGCTATGTAATAGTATGACCAGAATGACGTAGCAAAGAAAAGCAGCCAACTAGAAATGTGGGGAGCGCCGATTAATCGCAGCGAGGCACCCGTCCATAATAAATGCGCCGGGCTGCAGTCTCCTGTTTCTTGTCCCGCGGCGCTCATTTCGCGGATGAGACGAAGCCGCTGTGCGCTGGGCACTCGCCACACCCTAACGCAGCAGCGCTGTGCGGGTTGCGTTTCAAAGGGAGGCTACGCGGCCGCACACGCAATGTTACAGTTGTCGCTTATTGCCAGCGCACAGTGCAAGGCCTGCTGAATGAATATCGCAACACTGCGAAATAGAAGACAAAAAAGTATATTCTGATGAAAATTATGATTAATAATAATAAATAATATTTGGATGAAATGATATTCTTATGATATCATCGTAAAAAAAGATAGGTGTAAAAATTAAAAGATAAATGATTATAGATGAACTATTACACGTACAGAAAAATATTTTAGAGTATAAAATAACTTCAGAGTATTTATAATAATATTAAAGAAAATCCCGGTTATAAGAATGTTCTTATTTTTAAAATTGTAAGGTGATAAATATGGCTGAAGGCATCAACGAAAGTCACTGCAGTGCCTCTGACAGGGATGTCCCAGTGTTCGAGATCGGATGGTCGCAGCTATCCAAACCAATTCAATGGCCATTGATTTAGATGGACGCTAGCTATCTAGATAGTTCGAATTTAGCCGCTGTCTGGAAGAAATTCTAGCGGCCAGCTGCTCTGAACGGTAATATTTCTTGGTTTCTCCGATCAAAGCCAGGCGCATGCCGGAGCAGTATCCTAACAAACGGGCCACGGACAGCGCGCGATCTTCATATTCCTCTTCCTTGTCCTATCCTCACTCCTTACTTAAACACACTTACACGTAAAGTACTACACTACCACACTTGTCGGAAGGCCAGACGGGAACTTGGAGCTTATCCGGGATACCGCGGTGTGCCGCTGGCGGGAGATAACTGGTTGCACGGATTAAACGCAATTTTACGAAGCTTGTATAGGTGAGTATTTTGGCTTTTTATCACTTCAAAATGCAAAATCTCTCGATCTGATAGAAACTGTATAAAATTATTGATGTTACGTACCAATGTTCCTGAAATTTCAGAAATTTTTCAGTACAATGTAGCTTTTTAGAGATCTACGCATTCTAAAAAAATATTCAAATTAATTTATATATATTCAGATTTACAATAAAATTATCTGGAAGATATAAATAAATTTTATTTATTTCATAAAATTGAATAATTTATTTTTTAAGGACGAACCAGGAGTTATGCAAAATCTTAATGCTATTTTAGCATCTTCATACGAGAAGGGATTAGTAAGATTCTCTTGGTTCCATTTCTTCTTTCGGCGATGAGAGAAACAAGATTATTTAAAACAGTGATTTTACAAACGCGAAAGTACCTTCTGAAATATTCTTCTTTGTATATTTCCAATGGATTATCAGATACCCTTCGTTACGCGGATGATATTTTGAGTGTCAAACTTAAAATACTCCAAGAAATCATGGTCGTTGTCTGCGATGTCGTGTAAACTTATGTGTTCGTTACCAAAGCTGGTTAACCCTCTGGCGAATGAGGAATACTTAAGGCTAAAGTCAACCTACTTTATACGAACGAGTGGTTGCTCATTTGAAAATAATAACTCTTTATGATTCGGAATCTCTTACGTAAGGAACACTCATTATATGAACCGACTGAATTTGGCGCTAAAATGAAAATATAAAGAAAAGTAAAATCAACCCCATAATTATCTTTCAATCTTAACTTTATTGTATCTTACAGTGTATTATCATTAAGACATCACAAACGCCTAGAAAAGATTGTTGCAAATTTATTACAAGTTCCAAACATGATAATTCCAAGTTATGCCAACAGACCGATGATGGATCGCAGCGACCCGCTTCCGCACGGTCCGACGGAGTCCAACATTGCCCAGCCACCCTCGCCCCCGCTCGCAGGCGCGTGTTCACCCACGCCCCGGGCGCTCCCGGGCGAGTACACACGCGACGCTGCTCGCGCCCGACCGCAGGGACCCACTTCCACTTCCACATCCACTTCCTCTTCCTCTTCCTCTGCCGCTCATTACGCCGTGCAGCCCGCGCGCAGTGGCCCCACACGCCACACGCGCGCGCCAAACATTAAGCTGGCGGAACTAAAGCAGCACACACTTTCTCGCATTGACTGTGAATTTTATAATTTCCGAAAATTCAGAGAGTTCGACTAAAATCGGACCGGCGCCATCTTTATAAGCGTACTTTGCACTATTTGAGAAAAATGCAGAAAACATTTGAAATCGTCTTTCATAAATATCTTGTTTTAAAACAGCCTTTACTGCATGCCAAATTACCTAAAACTACTCGTATTTCGAAAGAATTGAGATGATATTTTAATGACCAAATTTTCAAAAGCTTTTTTTAACTCGTTCCTTAAGTTCTAGTAATCTGCTGACGATTTAAAGGATGTTAGGAATCCTTTTGTTTTAGCCTTCTCTTGTCAACACACCGAGATGGTGTAGTTCCTACACACTTCCATGGTCATTTGTACAGCTGATGTAACGAGTATTTCACGATGATCTTATTATGTACATATTTTATTATTTTATATTTTATAGTTTATTTTATTTTATTTTATAGTTTATTTTATTTTATTTTATAGTTTATTTTATTTTATATTTTATTTTATTTTATTTTTATTTTATTAAGAGAAACAATTTATCTTCAATATTTTAGTTTTAGGAAGACGCTTAAAAAATTAAGACATTTGCAATTTTTGAAAATTCAGAGAATTCAACAAAAATCGCATCTGCACTATTTTTATAAACATTTTTTTATATCTGAGGAAAACAAAGGAAAATTTGGAACCATTTTTCATAAGATTTATCTTTATATAAAGAATCCTCCTCTAGCAAAAATCAAAACCAGTTCTAAATTCAAGGGTTCGCTACAGCAGTGAGATCGATTGGGATATAAAATGCAGGAGAAAAGTCTACTTCGGATTAGCTTATACCTTTGTGAACAGACGGACAGAAAAATGGTAGATGTTTTGTTGTAAACACCTTTTAGTATCGAGGACCCACAAATCATGGATTCCAACTTCACAAGGTACAGGTAAATAAATATCCACTTTTTGGGTGTCAGGGAACGCGTCAGAAACCGCATTTTCCTGTCAAAAAATTGCAATTTTTTGCTTTTAAACATTTAAAGCTTTTCAACAGAAAAATCGAAAAGAGAAGAGGATTTATATGTACAAAAGAAACAGAGCAGCAGAGATAAAGAACAAAATACTACACTATTCTTGAAATGCTCAACCTTTCGTAGTTGTTTGTAGGATCGTTGTAAACGGGGAAATATTTGGCCGAAAATACACTAATGAATGTGTGGCAAAATGATGTACTTAAGGTGATTCATAAAACATTTTCATCATCATCATTATCAGGATTATCATAACCACCAAGGATTAGGATGTGACGTAGTTTCAATAAGATGTGACAATCTTTGTGTTAATCGTAATAATTTGCTTTCGATTATTTTCTAATTCAGATCCTGCGTGACCGAAGGCTTCAAAAGAAAGATGTCTAGCTATGAAAAAAAACAATTCCTTTGTCAAAAAATGTTTACAGGTCCTCCATTGTTTCCAAGACTTATCCATATTTTAATATTTTTTGAGAACAAGACCCAATTTGGAGTTATTGATGTTTACAAACTCACAACCAACAGCTCCGTTAAAAACTTATGCAAATCACATGGATGTTTGAAACTAGTACTTTCTCCATAAGCGTGTGCTGCTTAAACGTGAAGGGGCGGTCATTTCTGGATCCGTTTCGCTCCCTTTTACATCACACTTTTATTATTTGCATGCAATTTACATTCTATGACATTTTTTATTATATGTATACAATTTGATATGAAATTTATTTTATTTGAATGATATGATATATTTTTCTGGCAAATAAAACATACAAGTATAAAAAAGTTATCCTTTTACTCATGCTATTAACAAATACAATTTATTTCATGTAGAACGACGTATTTGATGTTGCCAGATGGCTTGTAGTGTTTCTTCTCCAAATGTGTGTACCAATTTACCGAATAGTCAGGGTAAAACGGGTAAAATCACGAACTGACCACATTTACGGAAAAACATGTTTTATTAGGGAAGGCTTCCGAGCCCCTTTCGAAATTTTTAGAGGGATGCGCAGCTGCCTCCGCCCCCCCCCCCAAGTTGCTTTCTCCATACATTTTAGGATTTAAATGCTCTGCATCGTCGTGGAAAGCAACTCTTCTGCGCAATTACGAAGCGGAAGGCGTGTCAGCGTACCGAACCTTCTCTCGCACGCACCTGCAAATACACGTAAACGGTCGCATACGATTTGTGCGTTCGCTAACCGTAAAGCTATTAAAAGGCCGCGCTCAAACCACGAGACTGTTTGCAAACGCGAAATAGGAGGGGGGTATCTCGGCCAAGGAACATTGTCAATGCATAGCAACGAGTAATCCAATATTACTAGATATTGCGAATGTAACCCCCTGACCGCTGGCCGCGTTGTGAATATGGAATATTCAAATGCATCGAAAACACCCAATCAAGTCGCGCAACAGAAATGGAACTTGGCCGGTGAAGCGAACAAAGGTCATTGTGTCGGCTACACACATCTGTTGCACCAGCGATCATGGACCATACGACTAATGCAGGATTCAAATGAGAATAGGAAATGAACTTGTTAAAGTCACAAGTCAATGTGCGGGAAAAAATGTAGTAAATACGCGAAGGAACTGTATCACATGTAATATTTACAAGTAATGTAGTTTCAAATGTATTGAAATGATATTAATTATTTCATTTCCTTTTAAAATTTAGAACATAAACATATTTTTAAAACTTGAATGTGTTTGGGAGAACGTTTTCAATGTTTGACTGGCAAAAATGTTGTATAGAAATGTCGGTGGTGCATTCCTTACAATTCAGTAGCAACAGTACAACAGTACAAACAGTAAATATATGAGAGGCTAACTTATATTTCTTAATTTATTTATCGTGTTAGCAGTAGGTGTAACTGCCATGCAGCTAATATGGCGTCACAAACACCAGCAAAAACTTCAAAGCATCTACAATGGGCGAAAAGAAGAGTTCTCACTGTTGTTGTAAACAACTGAATAATTTATAGAAGAAGGCATGCGTTTGGAGAGATACAATAATTTGTTTTATGCAATAGCTTCTTTTATGCATTGTGATATTTGGGTTTATTTGCGTTATTGAGTTTATTATGCATTGAGTTTATTGAATACTTTATTAAACACAAAATATTTGCGCTTTTAATTATTTTATTCATTGTCAGTGGGTGATTATGCACATTCCACACCTAAATAAATTGATAACTATATACCCTCAGTTGATATCACCCTAAAGTATGAATTCCCGACGATCGTTCCTTGATCCATCATTGACGGTCGCGAAACTCCCAATAGCGAGTGGTCTCATCCAACAACACCCGGGCTAACGTGGAACTACCTGTGGTTAAAACCACCTCGGCAAGCTGACCGATCCTTTGTCTCTGGCGCTGAGGGGTAGCGGGCGGTGCGGGCGTGGGCGTGGGGGAGCTTCGGAGCAGCGCTGCCTCCGACAGCGGGAGTCTGCCCGGGAAGGCCGCGGGGGCGGAGGGAGGCTGGGAGGCGAGCGCCTCGCATTTGCATAAGCCGCAGCGATCGGGGGAGCGGTGACGGAGCCCAAGAGGGGAGCGGTTCGCTCTCGGAAGGCTCACGCCCCCCCCCGCCCCCGCTCCCAGCCCCACCCCGCCCCCGCCCCGCCCCGGCCGCTACCCGGATCGCTACGACGGCTTCTCAGCGCCCGGCGTGTGCCTGCCGAACGGCTGTCTCGGGAGTTGACAGAATGTTGCAGGATATGCAGGTGAAAAGTACCTCCAGAGAACTGAAATGTTTACAAAAAAGGAAGGAACTTCAATTGACGAGACATGCTAGAAAGTAAGGCACCATTTTAAAAATAAGACGATCTAATTCTCAGAGGGAAAATGTACTAAAATGTATTACATTTCTACAATGTTCACTGTTACGGGTACTGAGCAATGGCGGGTTATTCTCAAACTTTCGCTACGAATGTCATAACTGTAAACAGCCATGACACGTTGATAGGGATACTGTAAAGAAAAGATCATTCAAAACAAAGTTAAAACAACTTCGGGAGGTGTGATGAGAAAAAATATACATAATAAAATCATTATCTATTTAGTAAAAAGAATTTTTATAATTTTCGCAAGTATCTTTTAACTAATTAGTTATCAACTTAAAACATAATTTTGTATTCACATGACTGCATTCAAACGTTGCTTCAAAAAATTCATTATTTTGTTAATAACTTTCTGTTAACACAAAAATGAACTTCTCCCCAAAATCCAGGATGATTTACTTCATTTTCAACCATACAAGTAGTTACTGCTAGATATAATAAAGTAATTAAATAGCTGTCGGGGATATAATATAAATAATCTCATTTTTTAAAACAGGTATGACGTTAATTAAAATTTCGAAATATATGGAACTTTCTGTACACCAAACTCAATGCATAATGTGATACATTACGACTTGCATTACAAATTTGTGTTCATATTTACATTGTGAATTATTGTATCAAACTATGAAAAATTAAATGTAGACTACATGAAAATGATTGTCAAACTATAAAAGTTATAATTTTATGGCTCGCTATTGGTAGAGAATGAAAAAATGAGGTACGCAATATTTCAGTGGCTTTGGAAAATGGGAACCCGTAGATCCTAGGAGGTAAAATTTGAAGGGATTACCACAGAAATTCATGCTTTTTTAGACTTATGAAAGAAACTGTTTTTACATTAAAATAAAAATCTGGGTTCCCTGAGCACAAATTCAATCTCAAGAATTTGTCTTTAATTTTAACAAATTTCATTAGCCTATAGCTGACTTTTTTAAACATACTTTTAAAGTGACAGTTATAAAATTCATATTTCCAAAAGATTTTTGGCAAATGCATGTGTGTTCAGATACCACAAAACTATACGACATTAATTGACGTAAAAGCTCAAGTGAATGTGAGTTAAAAAATGTCACAGATTAAAAAAACACAGTTTTTTAATTTTTCGAATTTGTTTTGAATTTTTGAAGGAAAGAAGAAAAAAATTCATCTTGACTCGAAACGCTGAGGGATCGACGCATAGAGATCAGGAGTCGGTCTCATGTTGGGCGGGTCGCTCGCGAAAAAGGAAGTCGGCCGCGATCGCAATCGGTGGCGGGGGGGGGAGGGGGTGGCGACGTAGGCGGCGCCGCCGACACCTGAGTCGTGGCGTCGATCGCTACCTCTCTTCCCCAGGAGAACACTTCCACAATCCCCTTCCTCCCCTCCAAGCTTCCCCTCGAACCTTCGCCGGATTTGATTTCCTTCCACCGAGAAATCCTCGCCAAACGTCTTCAGGGGTTTTGTTTTGCTCCTCCGTCGCAGTAGGTCACCGGCAGAAATAGAACTTCGCGGGACGACTGACATCCAGAGCCGCGGGCGCTACTACGAAACCACGAGAAATTTGAAGAAAGAAGCCTTTGGAATGCAAACTGTCCTCCGGTCTCCGCGAGCAAATGCAGCACGGGGTCGTAATGGACTGTCTGCGTGAATGCGAGGATGCGCTCATATTATTTCTGCGAGACTATGCGCTCAGTCCCTTTCGTTTCTGAGCGAAAACACAGGGCAGTCGCGTGCTTTCGCCCCACAGGCAGCTCAAGAGGACGCTCAGCGTTCCGAGCCACGATCCCCGTCACCAGAGAGAGCAACTGGAAAGGAGTTCCTTAAGCTGCTGTCTTCTGACAGCTTTAGCGCACGCGGGATACATATTATGGCTTCGGAACCTCATTGGCACCCGACGATTCCGGAGTGTTATTCTGACGCGCGCATGCGCAGATCCCTATTGCGCCATGCGCACGTTTGCCGAAACGTTCGTCAAACAGGAATCGTTCTCCAAAAGAAGCGCTGTGATCGGTTCTCAGAGGAAAGCGCCCCTCCATCTAAGCGGGCCCCGTAGCCACGATCTCCGCCCGCCGCCCTCCCCCCTTCCCCCTCCCCACCGCGCCCCGTTGTCAAACGCCGTGGAGGAGCGCTGCCGCGCTAATTCGCATCCTCCCCACGCATTCGCACGCGCGGCCTCAGGCGCGAATTACGTTTTCCTGCGAAGACTGAAACAGCTGCAACGCAGCCAGGGATGGGGATGAAATGAAAAAATAGATGATGCCTCGTGAATGACGGAGCTAGCAAGCAAGATAATAAAATACCTGCTCATAAATTGCGAAGCAGATTATTTTTCTCAATCTCTGAACAAATTTGTATTCATTTTTCCTTGATTTATTAAAGCCCTTATGGATATTTCGGAAATGTGTCTTCACTGTTATATTGTTTCATATTTGAACCAAATGAAAATGAATAACACATATATTCTGGAAAATTTCCGTATTTATTTTGCAGGTAGGTTGATTACAAATAAAAATATATGAGTTATAAGTATAAACGTATATGAGTTAAGTTATGAGTTTTGTCCTCGGAATTAAAAAATTATGAACTAGTGGTGCTAAACAGCACGTACTTTCTCGCCAGTATTTGCAGCTTTAAGGAGCAGATTTCATTTTTAGAGAAAAGTCTCGAACTTCAATATTTTAGTTGTAGGAAGATTTCGAAAAACTTTTATACTATTGCAATTTTAGAAAAATCAGGGTGTTCAACGAACATGAGATCTGCGTCATTCTCTTCATGTTCATCCCACTATTCAACAACAAAATTTAATCAAAAAGATGGATCCATGTTTTTGAAAATGCCTCAGGGGGCTTCATATAAAGTACTCTCAAAACAAAATATCTGTTTCAAATTCAAGGGACTGTAACATCAACGAGATCGATTGAGGAATATTATGAAAAGTATTTTCGAGAAAATCGGCTGAACGGTTTACCCGCTAGCGTTATTCACCGACCGATGGACGGACGGACAGACAGACCTTTGCCGTCATTCGATTTTTAGGTATCAAGGACCCACAAAACATGGATTCTGGTTACAGCACGTGACAAGGTTTTATTTTCTAAATTTATCCAAATTTTCGGATTTATCCACTTTTTCGTTACTAAGGTTTCGTAGTAAAGAGTGTGAATTACGTAAATTAGATGACTTTCCGTGCATCATTATATAACTTTTCCTCTACTCCGTAGCGAGAAAGTAAAAAGATCATCTAAAATTGAATCCCAAATGCTAAAATATTCTGTATTGGCTACAATTGAACGAGTGGACACACTTTACAACTTCAAACTTCTGTTTCGCGCCTGTTTGAACGTCAAACTTTTAAAACGCCATTTAAATTAAAGTCACATTAATATCCAATATGCACAGTACATAGGATTTCATGTTCGATAGTCAGTGAAGTAAAATCATCTCTGAACAATGAAATCATTCGCACATGGAAACGAACTGCAGAAAGCGATAAATTTTGATATTGTGGCGAGTTGTCGTTGGCATTTACAATGAAATAATTATACATATATTATAGTAATAAACAATAATATATGCTATTGTAATAAACAATATTGTTGGCATTGGCGACTCATATAATTGTTTCAAGCGATAAATTGTACGCATTGGTGAAGTAAAATTATGTACGAACACACATGCGTGTTTTGTACTCTGCATGAAAGCCTCTTAGTTGCAGTAGCTCGAAGCAGGTGGTCGGCACCACTCCAGACCTTCCACTCTGCGCTCCGCATCGCCCGAGAGGGCTTGGCGGCGAGAGAGGCGTGGGAGGGTTTGCATGGGGGGGGAGAGCGAAGAACACGTGTTACCTCTCGAGCGTCGCGCGCGCCCTGTCGAAGGGCGACGGGCAGCGCCGGGAACGAAAGCGCTCGACAGCCCTTCACGTGCGGGCGCCGCGCACGACGCGCGTATTAACGACAGCGCGCGATTGACGTTTCGAGCGCGAAGCGGACGGAGCGGGAACGCGCCTGACGGCAAGCAGCGGCCTTGTGAAAATTTGAGACGCTCACAACTTGCGCTGCCAGCGACTCCAATCTTCCGTTTTCAGTTTGCCGAACATTCACTAACATTCGACATCGAAGTACGTAGAATGCATAGAGGGGCTTGAGTGAGTTGGTCATTCTTTTATTCTTTTCGATGACTCGGTCAATTTAATGATTTGCTTCGATTCTAGAATTCGTGTGAATGTCCTTTTTATTATTTACTTATTTCAATCATATGATAAACTTTAATTTATTATAACAAAACTATTATTTATTATTAAAAAACTTGACACAGACTTGATATTTCAGACTCTTATACAATATTACATATATTTTTATTCAGTTACAACCTCTAAACTAAAATTATATCATAAACCAATTATCAAAAACAAAAAACCAAAAATTGAAAGAGACCCTGAAGATGAAGGCCAATGACCTTCGAAACTTAGGTGTAAAGATTGTTTGATTTTAAATAAACGTTTATTATATGACTGTATGACTGCCTAAACAAAGGACCTTCAAAGGAATACTAAAATAACACCAAGAACGCCAGTCTTATAATTTTAAAATTTTATTTCAAAACAATAATTTTCTCTTAATCAAGAATGTAGAACACCTAGGAAAACTCTAACAAGGAAAACGGGTAAAAAATAACACAATTTAGAAAACATTTACAGTTTCAAAACATAATTTTTTTCCTTCATAAATTGTAAATGAAAAAGTTAGAGTTCGTAAAATAACATTTTTGTGGATTGTAATATAATCTTTAATTACTTCTAATCTAATATTTTGAAAATTTTCAATATAACGTTAAAAGGTATTTGAAACTAAATTAATATCTACAAGCGTCCAAATAAATAAATAAGGATAACAATATTATTTCAAAATTTTTATTTAGAATAACACAAGCAAACATAAATAGAACAAAATATCATTTCTACTATATGCTTATTTTTTTGACTACGGAGACTGAAAATTTAAATGTTGAAAATGTTAATACTGCCTGCTATCATTAACAACATTGCTGTCGAAAACTTTCAGTACAATAAAATTCTTTCTTTCTGATTTCGATGCCCATGGTCTAGCTTAGACAAGGCTCGTTTTAAGACCTTTCCGTTGATTTTTATTTGAATATGTTTTGCAGTTGGTAACTTTTTCATATGTGTAGACTCTCTTCTCCTCAGAACACCTGATGATACGGCCAGATCGTGTCACGAAACGTTTTGTCTTTTTGTGAATTTACGCCAATAAAATTATTCCGTTTTAAAAAAGAACCTGAGATTTGATGAGCTTTAATTTATAGGATACCACTGTTATATAAAATATATTATGTAGACAATCATGTATGATTTGGTGTTTAATTAATAAAAGTCTCGTTTTCGTAAAAGTAAAGAACTTTTAATTCCACAATGATATCTCATAATTACCTAAGTAGTTCCACTGTAAATTTAAACTCTGCGTAAGTGATATCATGAAAACATGATTATTGAAGTCTACGCGAAGAAAAATAAGTAGATTACGTGTAATGAACAAACATCCGAGTGAAAAATAACTGCCATCTTTACACGGTCATGTATGAAAATAACAGCATGAAAGACCAACGCTCGCAATCTCGAAGGGAATAATCCTTAGCACGTCGATTGTGCTCCGTGCAGTCGTCACCGCGCGCGCTTCCCCGCTCCCCAGCCCCTCTACCCGCGTGCGAGGGAGCGGCTGCGGCATTTCAGTCGCGCACCGCCACCACCTACCTCCCGCCCGAGAGGGGCGGGCACAGAGCCACGAAATGAGGCGGGGGCGAGGGCGAGGGCGTAGGTGGAGCAAGCCCCGGGAAGAACTTCATGCACCTACGGAGGAGTAAAAAAGGGTTGCGGTAAAGAGACAAATGAAGTGAAGAAGGGGTCTGAAGTATGGTGAAAACGGAGGTGGAGAAAGGAGAACGGTGGGAAAAGTGACAGACGAGAAGCAGGAAAAGATGTTTCGGAGAAGAAGGATTACTTGCAAGGCGGGAGGAGTGGTGGCAGGAGAGATAAACAGTGAAGAAGAGAGATGATGTAGGTGAAATCTGAAGTGCTGAAGGTAATTGGGAAGCTGGAGAGCAACAGGGAGGTGATGGAAGTGAGGCTTAAAACAAGTGAAGGTGCGCGGGCGAATAATCGTTGCTAGAGTGCTGCACGCCCCGATCGCCCCCGCCTCTCGTCATGCAATCCGTCGCGCTACTTCCATCGCTATGGTTTGCCTGTTCCGTGGAGCAGAGTCATCCGAGAATCTGTTGGTGGCGTGCCACTTGTGATGTCGTAACGCCGTCTGTTAGTATCTCAGCCGGGCACAACCTGGTGAACAAAGGATCCAATCCCGAGAAAGGGTCGATTTCTTTCCTCATCATCGATCGAGCAAAATGTTATTCCCCTTTATTTCATTGATCTTATGTTGATCACTCGAACTGCCAAGACAAGACGTTTGTGGGGATTTCAAAACATGAACCACTTCATTTTATAAATTTTGTGTCATTTTGTAATGTTCTGTACGAGACCTGTATTTGATCTTGTCATGCATTTTTACTAAGTGAAATTCATTTTCAAATAAAACTAGTGGTGCAACAGAATGGCACAGATTTTCTCCATCTAGTTACTTTCCAAAAGGTTTCGACTGAGCTGGTTTTCGGTTTTGATCTCGGAGCTACCTATCGATGTCTAAAATATATTTTTGCATTTGCTCAATTTTTCGGTCCCCTAGTAGCTGAATAGAACTTGTGCTACAACATAACACATTTTTAGCATTATTTCTAACTTTTGTAATTTTCAAAAATTTAGAGAGTTCAACGAAAATGATACCTGCACCACTTTTACGCGTGCCTTGCTTTTTTCGAGAAAAAAAAATGAAAAAAAAATTGGGAGCCGGTTTTTGAGAACAAAAATTTAAATTCGCATGCAAAACTTACGCGAAAGCAACTCGTTCTTTTCAAATAATTTTATATATCATAAATTATCAAACACTATAAAATACTTTATTTTTTATGTAAATTACGAAAAAAACAACTTTTTTTAAAAAAAATTGAATATATTATTTAATAACTATATTTTTAAAACAGATTACAATAAGTAAACGAGGTGGTTTATCATAACGTACAGGTTCTTTAACGCACATATATGTCACTTTCCATATATCTGCTACCCTGGTATATAGAGATCCACGAAATACTGTCTGAAGTGACACATAGCTTCTTAAAAAGCGCTGATTTAGCTTTGTGTTCATTTTAAAAGTAATGTATGAAATTGGAAATGTAGCCTACAGCTTATATTTTAATAGAAAACATTTCTTTCAATTCTAGCAACATAGCAGAAGTGCTTGTAAATTTTTTATATTTTGACCAATAATATTCAATATTAGCTATGATATGGTTCTTCGTATGAATTAATCCATTTCTTCTCATCTATTCCTAAAATTTCCTGTTAAGTTCGTCAGAATATGTTTCACTTAATTGTGAGTTACTGGATGATAACTCGGCTAGTGCAAAAAATCATTTGATGGTCATAATTCTCAACTTTTAATATTTTATAAGGCACACGCATCGATTACCGTATTTGGCACAAGGAAATCAATACCTTCACTAATCACGAATTATTACCAACAAACGATACAAAATCATCATTGACTGTGATCCGTTATCGTTGTTTTCTTAAATTTCTCCACTACTTACCCTTCATCGGTTTTTCTTTGGGTAATATAAATGCTGACGTAGATATCAAACGCATAAGAAAATTTTCTTTCATTACATTGAAGAAAGGGCTACAAGTATTTTACTTCGCGACGTTTCATATAATTTAACAAACCATTGGAGGCTTACACAAAGTACTGGAAGAATTACGTACTCCACGTGCTTCTTCCACTCAGCTGTTACTGTTCCTGACGTGCCCCCGCCGAGACATTTCATCTCGTTCTGACAACTCTCGTGTCCCGGGAGGCGCGGCACGGATCGCGTGCGGGGCTTTGGCAGCCGCTTCACTGCGCTCCCCCCACCCATCCATTGCTGCATGCGTTTGCCTCCGGGATCAGCGCGCCCTTCAGGCTTGTTTGATGCTATATGATGCCATTCTTCAATATCTCTACGTCTCTCTCCTCTCTTCAATAGATTCTTTTGTTTCTTCTCTACAATTTCATGGTTATTTCTGTTTTTTTTATTTTTTCAGTTTCCTATCTATTTTATTTTTTCTCGGTTTACGCTTCATGTCTATTTCTCTTGTCCTTTTTCTCTCTTCACTAACGTTTTCTGTTTGTCTCCCATCTTCTCGCCACTCCTCTCGCTCTCTCCCTCTCGCTCTCTCCCTCTCGCTCTCTCCCTCTCGCTCTCTCCCTCTCGCTCTTTCCCTCTCTCTCTCCCTCTCTCTCTCTCCCTCTCTCTCTCTCTCTCCCTCTCTCTCTCCCTCTGTGTCTCCCTCTCACACTGTCTTCGTCTCTCTCGCCCCCCTTACTCACTCTCGCCCCCTCTCTCCTTTCCCCTCTCTCTCTCTTTGCGACTCGTTTACCTCTTCGCTTTTGCACTCCGTCTCCCACTGTCTCTGACACTCTCTCCCTCCCTCACTCTCTCTCCCTCCCTCCCTCTCTCTTCCTCCCACTCCCTCCCTGTCTCTCCCTCTCTCACTTCGTCTCTCTCCCCTCTCTCTTTCCCCCTCTCTTTCCTTCCACCCTCTCGCTCTGCGACTCGTTTACCTCTTCGCCCTTGCATGTCATCTCCACGGCCAGTGTTTTTGCCCAATTTGTGCACATAGTCCTCTCCAATTTATATTGCACTGCATTTCTCTTCTGTATTGCGTATTTTACCCAAACCCAAAATACTTTCAACTGAATCTGTTTCTCCTAATTTATCCTATCCTCCCTGTGTTTACCGTCTGTTGCTCTTTGTCTCCTCTCTCTCTCTCCCGCTCCTCGTCCTCTGGAGAGCGCACTTGTCCAGTGCCGGCGCTCTATCGCTCGCGGGCGATAGCAGCGCCCGAATTTACGACAAAGAAATGAATATAAGCCAGGAATTAGCCGGCGCGGCCGCGGCCGCGAGCGTCTATAAATATATTGCACGGGGCCCGGATCGGGGAGCGAATGCATAAATTCCAAAGCCAACTTTTACTTGGCAAACTTTAGGGGCTGCAATATATCTCCGTGATATGCTATTCACTACACGATAGTAAGGGCGTTTCATAATACGTAACCGAGTTAACCGCGCGCGCACCGGCGTTCTTTTAGCAGCCTTATGAATATTTGGCGATTCTCCTAATCGAGATTGATGAGTGGATTCGCTCTTTGCTCATCAAATAAAATTTAAATATGGAACAGCATTACGGGCGATTGCAGTCCATGTGTAAATATGTACTGACGCTGAGTAGATCATAATTACGAATGAGCAGTAGGAAAAAGTTCTGAAACAGGTGAAATAAAACATGCCAATGCGTTTATTAACAAAACGAACTAATATCATTAAATTGAATTGTTTTGTCAATATTGAATAGTTTTGTGACTATGTTTTCCGAAATTTCTAGATTATCACAACGAAGAGCATACCTCAGTTCCAGGCGGATAGGGGAGGATGAGATGGATTCATCGATGAACAACGTCGGATAATCGTGAAGTGTTATATTATCTGTTGGCTTTTACATCTAACTTGACAATACAATAAATGACCAATTAAAAATACCTGAGAGAAAAGAATTTCATTAATAGTTCCAATTTGTGACTTTGTGTGTATGTGTGATGAATGAAAATCACTGTCACATACGATATAACTGCACAAGTCCTTTTTATAAAAATTTGTGACAATGTTTAAACACATGTGTAAAACTCACGTTCAAAGAAGCGATGAAGCTATTACTTTCTAATACTCTCCTTCCTAAGTACGCAATGTTAGTGTATTTGTAACTAGATTCTGGCGCTATTGAAACAACTTGTAAGTATTAGTGTATGTTGGAATCACTTTTTTTACAATATGTAACAAAAGAGTCCAAGACAAATCGGTCAAAAATTCTCGCTCATCTCCATGCACTCGCAGTTCTCTGCAAATTTATAACATCACCTTATCATTGGGTAACATCTAAAAATTCTTTTGAAGAGCTTGTAAAAATTTCCATTTTTTGTTATTAAATTTAGCAATTTACATTTATTATGCTGCAACTGAAAATATATAATTGAATTAAGTGTGAGTAATAGCAAAAACACAGACATTACAATAACAATAAAATCTTCAATTCTTCATTAAATAATACTGAATGGTATTAATAGTACGTGAATGTATATGCAATTACATGTCTTAACAAAATGTACTTTCTAGCATCGCGTGTTGCTCCAAATATGTCCCAATTTCGTCTCAACATCTTGACACACCAACAACTTACACTTAATGACGCCAAGTTGAGACCGCTTTCAGACATTCAGGTAGCCGTTTATTATTTCTAGCAACGCTCGTAAAATCCAGACGACGAGAGCCGGGCGCATTCTGGAAGCAGCGCCTGGGGCGTATCGTGGCCGGCAGGAAGGAGCCCGGCGGCGGCGGCGGTGGAGGCGCATTCCGCTCACGTCGTTGGGGGGCGGGGGCGGAGCACTAACGAAGCAATCCGCGCCGCTTGCCGCCCCCGAGTCGATAGCCCCAGCGCTGGAGGTCGCCGCGTCTGCGTGGCCCTGCGCGAGGGGGCGGCGGGCGCGGGCGCGAGGTGGGGGGGGGGGCGACTTGGAAGCAATTGTCCCAATTTCACAATTGAATCGATGCCTTATTTACGTGGCGAGACTCGAGCCATCAGACCCGCTCGTCCATCTGACCACGCAAATTTCGCGACGATCCTTTCACCAACTAGCGGAGGAAGGAGGTATTTCTTGGGCGAGAAACGGGCGATTTGAATTTAGCTCAGAGGCTTCATTTAGGCTAGAGGGTCTTTTATATGCAGTAAATTTACTAACATGGGACAGCCGGCTTTACTTCCCCTCCTAAGGAAGGTGTACGAAGCTTTTTTCGCCCTTAAAAATCCACGGCGTCCATCGCGTTTGAAACCACTAACTTGGGTATAACAGTTCGATACGCTAACCGTTACACCATCGCTGCCGCCGAAGAAGGATTGCTTCAAAAGAAAGCCATTATACCTGGACACGCCTTTCCTTATATTTATGTTATTCGGAACGCTTTTATTTTCTCGAAGATACAGCATTAGATAAATAGGGTTTAGTTACAGTAATAAACACACATTGACCAAGGGATAAAATTATAACTAAAATATTCACAATGCAGAAATGTGTGTCATGAAGATAATTACATCGGTTTCAATAACAGTGATGGTTAACATAATGTACTTTACGTACTTTTATTTCTGTTAGAATAAATACTCATTGGTTTTTGTAGTGCGTTATCTTAACTAACAGGCATTATTTTGATAAATAAATAGAGATATTGTCAGGTATCAATGAATTGATACCTGACAATATCTCTATTTATTTATCAAAATAAAAAAAGGTATCTACTTCACCAACAATCCAATTAATAACAGGCATTAATTATAAATTCTAAGTTATTGTTTTCTTAGTTCCACTAAACACTGTTCATCAATGAATTTGACTTTTGGCGCATATGATTCAATCACCTTTGAAATGAAAATATGCCCATCGTCGGGAAAATTTTTGTAGTAATAAAGTGTTCATATAACTTAATTATTGTCGTGAGCGTTCGAACATTAAATTATTTTAAAAAATGAGGAATGAGATTTTGGCCTTTCTTTTGCACTTTGATAAATAAGATATATGGGATCTCAACTCTTAAAATACTGCAATAGTTGGAGTGATATTTCGGTAAAATATTCAAATTCGTGCGGCAAACTTCATTATAAGTAGTATACAACGGATTTCTTTTCCAGCAAATTCCGATGCAAATAATACTGCACATACAAACGATTCTCCTATTCTAAGAGTATCAGTAAGCAGAAACTCGTATTATGAAATCTGTGGCTTACCTCTACAAAACAAGAAATGATAGATTGAGAAATTGGAACAGAAAGCAAAGTATGACAAGAATTAGTATTTCTAGATATTTCTAATTAGAATAGTATACTGCAGTGATGATGTTTCATCGCATGTGTAAATGCGTTTAATTCTAAGTGCATGATCGTGAAATTGGTTGCCCACCCAGTGTGCGACCTCGATCCACTCAGCGCGGCCATCACGCGCACGTCTTCGCATCGACGACTCCGTCGCCCACGACCCTCCCCCTCCCACGCACTTTCCTCCTCCTTTTCCCCCGCTTCCGCCCCCCTCTTTCCACCACCGACCCTCCACTCCCCCCCCCAACATCATCACCTCCGCCCCTGCCCCCCGCCAACATCACCGCCATGGCCACCGCCATTGCCCCAACCGACATCATCGAAACTGGAATCGCCACTACACTGCGTGCTCCGCCATCGCCACTGTCCCTGCCGCAGGCGTTTCCACCGCGCCCACTCGCGTCGCCGCCAACGCCGCCGGCATCATCTCTGCGGCCGCTGTTGACTTTTCATTTACGTCAGGCCCCGTCGCGCCGGAGGAATGGCCTGGCTAAACAATGGCTCTCCGCCCCCACCCGCCGCCGCCGCTCCAAAATCCAAGTCCGTAATTTAATCGCCTGCCGGCGAGCTCTACCCTGCCGCCAGATTGACGCCCAGCGCGCGCGGCGGAAGCGGAAGTGGCCCAGGCGAGCGGAAGTGGGCACGACTCTCGCTCCGAGGCCACGTGGCGCCTGGCGAACGACCACGCCGACACCTTTTAGCATTGCAGTGGACCAAGGCAGGAATTTTTTTCGTTTATTGCAAACGCTTGAAAATTTATAATCACAAGCACAAGTGAACCAAGTACGTATTTTTTAGATGGGTCACAAGTGCAAAATGAATACATTTTTAAACAACAATACAAACAGTTGCTACACATTTTCATTTTTAGTGTTATGGTTTTCGCTGGTGTATATATATGAAAGAGAGAGACAGAGAGAGGGAGGGGCAGGGGGGAGAGAGAGAGACTTTATTCACTCAGATGTAAAATTTGTGCATTTTCCATTAATTTGACTTTTAAATATACATTTTGAACTTGATAGTTTTGTAATTTTTCTTTTCTGTACTTGTCACTTGTGAATATTGTATCGTGGTTTTCCTGTTACATTGAGGTATCAGTGTATCTGTTTCGTCATCCTTCGTGAATCTGTCGTTTTCGATACTCGATATAAATGGTCCCTAGAAATGAACTTTCCTAACTTTCTTACAAATACAAATGTAGAAAAGCACGTTTTGCTTTAGAATGACATGTATACATACTTGGGTAACATTGTACATGCTTTAGACACGTATTACACGTTATTATTAAATTATTTTCACATTTATTTTAGAGAAAAGAATGTAAAATAATCAGAGTAATCATCTAAAGAAAAACGACTCACTAAAAATAAATAACAACATGAGTTTTAATAAAAAAATAAACTTTTCCTGTTAATTTCTTTCATTGTATAGTTCTCTGCGGTTGAAATGGAACGCGTGTTTTCGAACGCTAAATCTTCACTTTAAAAGCTACGAATATGAGTTGGGAAGCAATATCGGCAGCGTACAAAGAGTGTTATTGCGCCCGATTACAACCATAACTTCAACGAGAATGGAAGTGGAAACCCGCCAAAACTCGGGCGGATAATTTCGGCCGTGCCTGCGAAACGGTGCCGCGGCTCCACAGCGCCGCCGACGGCGACCTCTAGCGACGAAGGAAAGAACCGCGCGTCGGCGAACACGGCAAGGCTCTTACCGCGGGAAAAATTATTTCATTTTTTGGTCCGAGTTTATGAGTAATAAACGGGCCAAAGGAAACAATACGAAGTGGGGCGTGATTTACGGATGCGTGATGGGGCCGTAACGTGGTTCGCCGGCCGCGCCCGCCGCCGGCGACGAGCGAGGGAGGGGGGAGGGGAGGGGAGAGGCTTTGGAAGGATGGGAGGCGGGGGAGGGGTCTTCGGAAGGGAGAGGGAGGGGTGAGCTTCAGGAGGAGGAAGAGGAGGGATGGGGGAGATGGTTTTGGAAGGAGTGGAGGGAGGGGCAGGTTCCGGAAGGATGGGAGATGTGTACAGAGTGAGGAGGGTGAGCTATGGCAAAGAGAGAAGGGATTGCGATGAAGATGCCACATATGCTGGCAAAAGGTTTTCTTCGGTCCGTTGGTGAAGGTAATAGAAGAATTGACAGAGTCGGTACTGTAACCGTGAAGATGGCTGTGACTGATGGGGGGGAAATTGGAAAGTTGCGAGTAGGAGCTAAAGGGCATAATAGCAAAGTCAGTAGTGGTGGGTAAAGTCACTGATATTGGCGATGATGGCAATAACTCGTGCAGAACTGCAAGTTCGAGTTTAAATAGATTGAGGGTTAAGGTAGCATCTGGCGGTAATAGAGATTGTGAGAGTGTTGCAGGTTGTTGACAGTTACTGCGCAACCTGTAGCTGATTGGCCGATAGTGATTCCGGAAGCGTCAACTACTGTGGTCATTAGTCCCGTAAGTGAAGTGCGTGTTCTTCCTCGGAAAATTGCTGTAGTCTTCCCCAGCTGTACAGCGAAATCCGGCGCTGGCCTACTGGCGGTCCGCTAATGGGGTTTTCCTCAACCACGTATCTCCCATCAGCAGGATACCACCCCAGCCGGAACAACCTCTTAGCTCCCGACCGGTCTCTCATGTGTGGTAGGGTAGTGCATGTGTAACTGTGTGCAAGTAAGAGGTGAGGTTTGGACAAGGAAGGAGTAGGCGCGCTGTCCGTGGCCCGTTTGTTAGGGTACTGCTCTGGCATTCGCCTTGTGTTGATCGGAGAAACCACGAAACCACGAAAACAACCGATCAGAGCGACCGAACGCTAGAATTCTTGTCCAGACAGCGACTGGATTCGACCTAGCTGACAAGCTACTGTCTAAAATCCTGCCATCGTCTGGACTCGAATGTAGGACCTCCCGGTCAGAGGGATTGCAGTGACATCAGATGCCCTGAGCCATCTCTGTTACCAACCGATAGCGTAGATGTTGTTAGGAATGGATTTGAAGGTGGTGATGCTAATTCTGTTTAGTATTGGTTCCGTTAGAAGACTCGTTTCAGTGAGAAGGGAGGAGAATGGGAAACGAGAGGAGAAGGAAAGAGGAAAAGAAACAAAGTAACAGCCCTGTTATCTTCTACAATATCAACATTTCGCTATGTGATTTAAATATTAAATGAGGCTGCCCAAACGGTACAGCAAGATAAAGTCTACATTTGAACTAATGCACTGGGATGGGGCTCTGTAAATGTTATTTACAGAGTACTCATTGAAGAATTATACTTGTAGATACAATTGATCCATAAACAAGCTTGAGAGCAGTTACGTTATGGCCCAGTTTTACAGAAACAATCGGCACCAATTACATGAATTGGTAGTCAGAAAAAAACTAAGCACATGAAGACATTAACATAGGCCTTTATAGCTACCACTGTTGGAAAACACAGTGCTGGTGTGATTCGTTTGGCATCCTATTCGTATATAACTAGCAATTTACGTTCACAATCACGCGGTTACATTTTGATAGCGTGCAACATAAATTACTGTCAAAGGGAGTTTCGCTGCCAATGGGAACGAGGTAAAAGGATTAACGAGCGAAATGCGCAGCGCCAAACAGCAAATCTTGCTCTCGTATTAGGCAGCAGTTTTCGCAAACTGTCATCTGCGAACACCCAGCCGAAACGGAAGGGCTTTCACGTCACAACCTCAAGTTCTAAAGAGATCAAATTGTTGTTTGTGACGTGGGAAAGGGATCCTATAGAAATAATTAAAATCTGTCATATAACATTTTTTATTTAGTTTCTGTGTTTGCGTAACGGTCTCGTCATGTCTCTTCATTGGTAATACCTGAAGCCTCCATCGTTTTTATACACACGACTCCTTGTCGTGTATCAAGGAAGAACATGGAAATGTTGTGAAGGCTCGTACGAGGTGGGTGAAGGCACCGATTGATTGCCTCTTTTTGGTTGATTAGTGCTTCCAGAGACGTCCTCTGCTAAGACAATTAGTCCAGTAAGTGTAGTACGTGATTTTACAACGTGAGGTGATGTGTGATCTCCACCCGCTGTATGGCGAGGTCTTTCGGAGACATATAAGTCGACTTGCGGGGTTTTCCTCGACCAGATATCTCCCACCAACAGGGCACCGCCCCAACCAAGCTCTAAGCTCCCGAATAGTTTCCAGACGTAATATGTTGTAGTGTAGTATCGGTGAACTGCTTGTAAGTGTGCATAAGTATGAAGTGATGATGGGACAAGGATGAGGAAGGAAAGATGCGTTCTCCTCGGTCATTCACCTATAGTTGATCAGCGAAAACCCCGATTAGAGCAGCCGGCCGCTGCATTTCTTCTCCAGACGGCGTCGGCTGAATTTGACCTAGCCTTTTGACCTACAGTCGAAAATCCTGCCCTCAGACCTCACTGGCAGAGGCACTGGAGTTACATCAGTGGACGCCCTGAGCCACCTCAGCCGAGGGGCCTGGGAGCACGCCCTCTGGGAGGCTGTGAAGGGAAATGCGGCGGAGGGCACGGGTCTCCCAAGACATCCACCGTTGCATTTCATTAGGCCCCCCAAACAAAAAAAGAAGGGGCCGGTCCGGATGACCGACATCCTTAAGGCAGTAGTGGGCCTTAGCGATCTCGGGACGAAAGACCGCCGGTACGAGTCCCGCCTCGGGCAGGGTTGCATTTGTGTTCGTCCTTTCACGTCCTATCATCACTGTGTCATGTCATTTTCACAGTTACCATACCGTTTAATGCAATAGTGGTCGCCTAGGTGATAATGCGACCTTAAAAAAATGCGTCGCAGGGCGCGAGGGTGGACTCACCGCTCCGGTCGGTCCGCCGCAGCTGCGCACTCAGCGACACTCACCTGCAACCACAACGAGCACACGATCACACTCATGTAATGCAGGAAAACGAACGAACAAAAAGCGGAAATGAGCAATTCAATGCATGACCAGGAATCGGATTGCTTTCATCGTAACGACACTGCTTTGTTTTATTGTAAAGATCGCTCATTGAAATACTCTATTTTATATTTCATAAAGATTTTTCACAACAAATGAATTATATTGAAAAATAGGAAAATATTTATTTTTTATGATTTTAGTACTTAATTTCCATTTTATGTTTTATGAATATAGAAACACAGATGAACTAGAATGCTGTTAAGTCATCTAAAGTAACAATGAGGTGTAAAGCAATATTATTCAAAAGTTAGAGAAAATTAGACATAAAATAAATTAAACAAATTATGGTAAATTGAATTAATCTTAATTTTTGTATAGGTCAAATGCAAATTCAAGCCAAAGAACTCCTTTTAGCGGTGTGAAAACATTGATTATTTTAATATTAAGATAATCGTACCCACTAATGGCCTGCAGCAAAATTGCAGTTGAAGAAAACCCCCCAAAAATTATTTTCGATGAAGGAAGACCCACATTGCTCAAGAGCGAGGGGACAAATAAAATACTCTTTAGTAACATCAAAAAATAAAAATGTTTAACTAAAATTTTCTTTACAAATCTGGGAACTATTTGCATAACATAAATAAATTTTATATTTTATACAGAGTAATACCGGTCTTTACAAATGAAGATTAACAAATACGGCTGTTTCGTTCCACAACACGTATTCAACAAATTATTAATAACAAGCCCTCTTTTTCGGAGTCTTACTGTCGCATGATGTCGGAAGCAATGACGCAATTAGTATGATTATACTCGCAATCGGTACTACTCGCAACATGCGATTAGACAAAATAACACAATCAAATATTTGCATTTTTCAGTCAAAGTGCAAACAGTTTTGTTATTTGTGGACTTTTCGCCAGTTTCTGGTCACTGTCCTGAGCTGTAATGAAACCATAAACATCTCCCAAAAGGGAAGAGGTTGCTTACTTTGCTTTCAATTTTTGCGCGCGTAGGGAATTAGTAATACTGTCTGTATTTCCATTATGTATTCGTATCACAATTAGTATCTCACCTTCCAGTTCACGTCTCTGCTTCAAATGTAAGTGAACGTAAAAGGGAGAGCGTCATATCATTGGCGGTGACGTGGGGGGATGAATCACAGGGGGGGGGGTGTCTGTCAGGGGACAATAGCTCTTTGAGGGCGGTTGCGGCGGCGGAGGACTACAGTCCACGTCACAGGCGGATTAATATTCGCTTTCAGCCTGCAGCATTGGCACTCGAGCGGCCGAAGGTGGCAGCACTGCTCGCCATTGAGAGGACGCCACTTCTTGCATCCCTCGGCTGACAGGGGCTTTGAACGTCTCAGCGCAAGTCGCGACGAGATTACAAAGCATACGACAAGTTTGGTGGGAAGAATTTAGTAAAGAAATGTACTTGAGAAAGAAATTGTATTGGAAAAAATAGCGAAGAGGAAATCTTAACTTCGTACACCAAGTATCAGTATTGACAAAGGATATTTGGCCAGTATTTAGAAAAACAATGTTTAAAAATTCCCTATATGGATTAAAAAATCTTCAAAATTTATCTTTCAATAAAATGCTAATTATTTGTAAAAATTAAGATTTGAGGGTATATTGATACAAAGTACATTTCATGTAGGATAAAATACTTAACTAAGGTATTTATATTTATATAATAGGTCAATAACATTGTTTCCAATAATTGTAATTCAAACTTATTAGTACGAACTATCAATTACACGGCATAAATAAATCCTTTTTTTCTTTTAGTTTTAAAATTTAAAGCTCTTGTGATATACAGCAGTTTTAGTAATCTCAGTGCTGATAAAATACATAAAAGAAACAAAATAATTTACAGTATATAGTTTACACTCTGGCAAACACTCTGGTTGTGCCATGGCGTGAGAGCGTGCAGCGCGCGAATATCATTTACTGAGGGCGTGAGCACTGGGCGTGTTTACTCGGCGGACTCGTGTTGACGCGCGAGCGCAAAGAAGAATGGAAGGTAATGACGGTGGCGCGCGGTGGCGCGCGGTGGCGCCGGGCGCGTCCTGTGCAGCACCCGGCTCCGCGCCCCGCCACACCCCGCCACGCCGCACCCCGCCTCGAGCGCCCACCAAGCGCAAACCTCATTAATCAGGGCAGAGGAGGCCCAAAGGCAGGCGGGCACGCTCAACTAGCCCTGTTTACGCCACCTCTGCCTCACATGCGACCACTGCGCATGCTGATACGAGTCACACGACAGCAATAGGCGAATAAGAATGTTCATAATATCCAGCAACTTCGTCATTAAAATCATTGTTTCAGTGATTGAATCTTCGTTATCAGAATCATTGTTTGAGTAAGGATCATTATACTCAGCATTGACTTCATAAAATACATCATCATCTTCATATTCAAAAATCAAACCAGACGAATCATCAACATAATCATAACAATCATTCATCATTATAATAATCTTCAACCACTTCATTTTCATCCACTCCATGACCGGCCATATCCTCTATTTCAACTTCTTAATCATCTCCGCCTTCTTCATCTTCACATTAAATATTTTCCCCCAGCTTCATCATCATTAACTTGAACTTCATCATCATCATCCATCTGATCGTCACCTTATACTATTGAATTATCCGAAGTTATTGTCAAGGAAGTACAAGTGACTGCTTTAACTTGATAGCTTGTTTTTGGCCATCATTTCACGAGCGAAAAAGAAATATATAACGCGAAATTTGTACCCAAAATCCTAGCTCAGAACTATTACTGCAAATCTATCAGCGCTTTTTATGTTGACAAGTTAAGAAATAAATATATTAATAAATTATCATCATGGACGTAGACATCGTATGAGATTAAGCTCAAAATGAACGAAACATTAATTTATCCAACTTCATGCATTTCGTAAAAATAAGGCTTAGAAGTGATGTACGAATATCTATTCCTAATGTAACAACGGATAGCCATTAAAGAAAATAAACAATTTATAATTGTTAAAAATACATCATGTTCCCCGTTAACTTGTTTCATTTATACGTACAGGTTTCGTTTTTCTGACAACTGAAACGCTTGTTTAGAAAACGTCGCACGCACTACTTGCTCCGCCGGTCTACCACGCGGTGTAACGGTCGCCCTGTGCCCATGGTTCCTCCGATCAATTCCAGGCAAAGTCTGGAGCAGTACCGTAACAAATAGGCTACGGACTGTGCCCGATCTTTCCTTCATCTCCCTCGTCTTACCCACTCCCCGTAAACACACACATACATTCTTGCAAGACCTACACTAGCTCATATGTCGAAAGAGCAGAGCTTGTAGGTAGTTGCGGCAGGAGCGGTGCCCAGCGGCAGGAGGAGGGGAAATAGCCCACCAGCTGATGTGTACGTCGGCGCGGGATCTCACCATATCTGCTCCGTTAACATTTACTATACTTACGGGACTACTGACCATCGCAGTTGATGTGCACACAAACATCAATTACTCAATAAAGACGCAAATTCTCAGTAAAGAGTTCCGAAATATGAGGAGAAAAAGAACGAGGCATGAGGAATGAGTGTATGCAGTTTTACTGCTGATATTGAACACCGACGACATGACAACGGTTTGAAAGATAACGGACTGGTATCTCGCAGAAATGATTCGCGAGTTTTCAAGAACAATGTTTCAATTTAGCATCAACGAACGTGTTATACATAAAACTCCATTGCTACTTCGTTGCGAAAAGACACAAATTCTTCATTTTCTTTCAGAGTAAGTGAGAAAACTGCATAACAATCAAAACTGCAACGCCGAAATAGCAAATTCAAGAAACTCGGAATAGGAAAATAAAAAAGGACACATGCGCCGGCTCTCAGACCACCAGCATCTGCACAAATTACACAAGCATCTGCACAATTACAAATAGCATTTCGGTCACAAAATTGA
Organism: Gryllus bimaculatus; assembly: GCA_017312745.1. Taxonomy (NCBI): domain Eukaryota; kingdom Metazoa; phylum Arthropoda; class Insecta; order Orthoptera; family Gryllidae; genus Gryllus; species Gryllus bimaculatus. The sequence continues at coordinate 3,083,605 of BOPP01000094.1, forward strand.
ATTGAAAATTAAAATTACGTTTTCTTTTTATATTGAAATAGGATGTGAATAATATATTAGTTTTCTCACGCCGAATAAAAAACAATTTTAATTGCAGGAAAATGGCACTATTATAAGAATTTGTCAAACGCGATGAAATGTCCAAATATGATACTTTTGATCCAGTAAAATTGAACGAAATGGCTTAAACATTGTCTTACTCCCTACTAATATGTGGGAGCTCAAAGATCAGATAAAAAAAACATAATTCATGTCGTGGTTACCTAAACGTTTCATCTGTACTTTCCGTACAATTCAAAATATCTTTAATTAGTTTTCATCAGATCCAAAAATCATTAAACCTCATTACTCTGAAACACTAATAATATGTTTTGCTAGTCCAAATAGTGCACGGTAGAGAAAACATCTAAAACAAAAATTAGACATTAAGTCCTCATTTATCAAGATCATGCTTTCCATATTTCATTCCCTACAAATTCTCAATTTTCATGTCTTGATAGATTTAGAGTAAGATTTTCTGAAGAAGAAGAAGAAGAAGAAGAAGAAGAAGAAGAAGAAGAAGAAGAAACCGGATTGTCTTTTGTCCAGGGAAGCACACGAAGGCATTCGCAAGTCTAACTACCGCGAGAGACCGGGAGAAACCTTTATGGAGCTAATAAAACGGAATTATCTCACTCAACATCGCGACAGACGAGCGAGAGAATATACACGGAACAATTGAATATTGTGCAATTCATGTAAATACCCGTAAAGTTTCAAGTACTTTTTACAGTATTACCGAAATTTCGTTCACCAAAAGATAAAATACAGTGATGGAGTTAATATAAAATAATAATAATATAAAACAATATGCTAATAAATATAATTATTCATCTCTCTGAACTAAAATAATGGCTCCCAGCATGACTATAAACGTTCCTCGCGTTCTGGATTATCACACCTTCAAGGTTTAAGTACTGGAGTAAATTAATATACATTACTGAGACAAATTGAAGACGACATGTGTCAAACTTACTGTCATTTTTCTATTTTACAACCATTTATTGTGGGTTGAATTTTTCATTATATGCTTCTAAACAATAAAAGTAAATTTAATCCGTTACTCCGAAACTAGGAATGAAATTGTGTTGTGCACTGCAGTTACTGCGGTTACAGCAAAACACTATTGAAAATACCCTTATTCAGCCCAAGTATTTATTTATCAGAATCTTTTATTAGATCTTAAAAAGAATGAATTCTCTATGTGCTGTAAAATAAAGTGATTTTATGTGTATATGCCGCGGCTCTGTCCTGAACCACTTCGCATCACCACACGCGCATCGTCCTGTCCCTCTCTTCGTCCGGCATCGCCGCCACGCCACTCTTCCATGGAATTCATTTTCAGTTTTGACCTTCAATTACTCGAAGCGAAACTGTTCTACAAGAATTCATCAAAATGCATTTACGGGAAAATTATAATATTTTTCAGAAACATAGTGTTCACTCTGGTGGATTCCCTCATTGTTATCGGTATTATGGGGACACTGAAGGAGTGTGCATTTAAACCATGCCTTAAGGTAGGGTTAAGAGGTATGGGAGGGGATTTTACCAAACGCTTCTAGATTGTAGCTTTTCTCTTCTTTGGAAGGTTAAATGAACGAAATTTCATAAAGATGCGAATAAAGCTGTAGAATTGTATAAAATCGCACAGATTTTTTTTGTATAAAATAAATTAATGATCTGAAAATACTAACTTAGATTAAGCACAGACTACTCTACCTTTTAGTGGAAAAACTCATCGAAATAAGTTTAAATATTCTTTAGAATAGCTTGGACAAACACAAGCGTGAAGACCGACGGGGGTGGAAAATTGTAAAAACGATTAAATAGATTTTTGTAGTAAGCTATTAAACTTTTGATCTCATAAAAAGGTTTTTACATTTAGAAGACATTTTTAAATAGCAGGCAGGTACGTCAATTTTAATATTAGAGATTAATATGATTATTCCAATTACCACTACACAAAAATATGTACCTGGTTTCTAAAAAAATGGTGAGTATTAATTGCTTCTCCCACATTCTCTTTCTCTTTGTCCAAAACTTGTACAGATTGGTGCCACTTCATTTCGTAGGCGCGTCTTGCTCGTACGGAAACTAAAAACATCGTGTTTCTCTTCATTATCGAACAGAGACGCTCCATGATGACGGGATTTTATTGCACCAATTAAAGCGATGTTGTAAGTAGGTTTAGAGGCTCTGCCTTAAGGAGACGGAGTGTTCAGACAGCGCAAAGGAAGGATTTCGTCGGCAACTGAAGGAGAATTTGCACGAAGAGGATTTCGTTTTATTGCCGACGTGAGCCAAGGCGGGAAATTAAATTTTAATGATTTTAAACGGAGCTCTAAGCAGGTTGGGAAGAAGTGTTTTAATATATATTTCCTTCAAGGTTGGTGACGTAATTAATACTTGTACATCTAATGAATGTAGAGGAAATACGATTGAAGGAACACAATAATTAGATTGTTAATAACCGTAATAAAGAATTAATGTAATGTAAGTATAAAAAAGGAATGTAATAAATAAGGGACTTATTATAAAGGTTCATCATCGTACTATCTCAGTCGCCTATTTCAGTTTCTTCTTGAGTTAATAATTATGACTCTGCAACAAACGAATACATCCTGTGTTATTACGATATTTCTTTCTGCAAAAATGTTATGGGTAACACAATTCACTTTATTTTGATGAAAATGTGCATCCTAAAAGACGCAAAGGAGAACTCTAGCGGCTGGATGCACTGACTGGCAGATTTCAATGGTTTCTCCAATCAATACCAGTCGAATATTGGAGCAATGCCCCAAACAAAGAAGCCACGGACAGCGCGCGACCTTTCCTTTCACTTCCTTGCCCTATCACCTTCCCTTACACTCACGTGCACTACACCGCCACACGTGCCAAACGACGAGTCGGGAGCCTAGCGCTCCACCAGGCAGCGGAGGTGCCACGCTGGGGCAAGATACCTGGAGGGGAAAATCTCCCGAAACCCATGTCGGTCTGAGCAGGTTCTGACCACCAAGTGAGGGAAGGCACACGACTGTTTCCCGCGATAAAACATTCACTACACAAACGGGACTAATAAGCAGTTGACGTGCCTGGAAACATCTCAACCAATCGTAAACATTATTTCATTCGCACACATTCGTTATTTATGACGCGTTACATACAATCACAGTCTCGTGCACCACCATGACAAAGTAAAGATCAGTGAATGAGTAAACTGTTAAGTAAATGATCACAAATCGGTCACCATGAATTGAGATGCTCAGGGTGTTAGAAGAATGCTGCACCTCGAGTGTCGAGGGGCGTGTCGCAACGCGAGGGCAGTGGGCTGTGGAGGTGCCCTTGGAGCGACCCCGCGGGAAGCGCCTCGACCCTTCTGACACCGGCGCGGCGCGCGCGTCACAAAGGCACCGTGCCCCCCACCCCCGCCTAAATCCACGTGGGAACTCGAGGGCGACACGTGTTCCACGCAAGAACAGAGCGGGCAGAGAGGAAGGACTGGTGTCGCTCGACACGTCACTCTCAGAGCGAAACGAAAAATAAACAGGTGAGAGAAAGAGAGAGAGAGAGAGAGAGAGAGAGAGAGAGAGAGAGAGGGGCAGGAGAAAAGGGTAGGACGGGCGAGAGAAAAGAAAAAAATGAAAAAAGAGGAAGCAAAGTTTCCTTATGGAAAGAGAGAATGGTGAGTAGAGATAACGAAACAATGAAAAGTAGGCAAGGGCAGTAAGCGATCGATCGCAAGGTACGAATTGAACCAGTTGATGGAAAGATGCAGTATCAGAGGAAATGGATTCTAAATTGTCTCAACTGACATAGGCAAAGGAACCGAATGACCTTGATCGCACAGTAAGCATCAGATTATCAATCGCTTAATTGATAAGTGGATTTTGTGTGTTTTAATAAGAAACTTTTATTGAAGGAAACATCGTTCATACTGATATACTGTTTGTAGTGGAATTTATCCACCATTTCGTCAAATATTTGCACAAATTTAATTGATAAGTATTTGAAGCTAACAGCGTATATAAACTTAATTCAAAAGTTGTGCCACATTCATAGCAAACCTTAACATATAATACAAATAAACAATACATCAGAGACACAATAACAAATTCAAAAACCAATCCAATACTAGTTTTCAATACTACCAAATATTTGTTATAGAAGATATAACAATCTTCAAACTACTTTTATGGAACAAAACACATATTTAGTTCGTGACGACGCGTTCTAAGAGTCGTTCTTCGCGAATTGTCGCCACCGACGTTTCACCGTCGCCGTCCGGCGTGAACGCGCTGTGAATGCAGTATTAGGGGCGCCTTTGTGACGTTTGCTGTAAAAAGACCGCGCCTGTACGCGGAGATCAGCCGTTGGTGTAATGAAAGACGTTAAGAGGATTTACGATTACGTGGCGAGACTGAGAATATTGCTGTATTGTTCCCGGAAAGTTCTTACAAAATATTGCGATGCGGCAGCTCTAATGCTGCAGGAATCACTGGAAGAACAGCAATAACACTCGCAATCACAATAGTTTTATTGGACAACTAGAAAACAAGTTGAAGAGTCGTGACACAAGTTATGATGGTGCGCAAAAAGTCGAAAACGAACAAAAAGAAAACACTTGAAGATGATGTTCAGAAGTGGAACAGAAGTCGCAGGGTGAGGACATAGTAAACACAATTGGGCTTCACATTGGAGTTGAAGGTATACGTTCAAGTACTGATGGCAGTACATTAATATAAAAGACATGTGTAATAATATTATTTATTATTTAAATAAACAAAACATAATTTTCTCTGCTCTTGGGCCGGACCTTAAACTAATTAAAATTCAAATTTGCGAAGTAATTTTAGATTGTGAAAATTATAAAATAATGAATTCTTGGGAGGCTTGAGAAAAAAGGCTTTTATTTTTCGTTGCATTAGGCACCATAGAGGTCTTACAAGATTATACTAGATTTTGGAAAGTTATATTTATAGACCTAGGTCAATCAGAATTTGATATTTTTCTTCGCTCATTCAACAACTTTTGTGGCTGAGAAGAAGATTTACTTAGATTTATTTAATCAAAAAGCAGTAAAAACTGTATTTGACATATGGGGGAGAAGATTATCTGCGCACGTTTTCTTGACTTTCGGAATCCCTTCCTGTCATTTTCACAATAAATAGTTGAAAGATGAGTAAAAGTTTAAAATAAATAAATAAAAATAAATTTTGAAAAATCTTGAGATTAGCAATATTTGAAAAAAATAGACATTTTCGTTTCCGAGTTATAGAAAACTTATTTGCATCGGTAAACGAATTGCAAGTATGATTTTTCTGCATTGCTAGAATAGTAACTCACTCTTACCTCTACTCTTACAATTAAAAGAAAAAGGAGAGTTCAAGAAACAGGTGCATGAAATGATTAGGGTGGGACCAACGGAAGCAGCAGTGCATTGAAGGTGAAGACACTAGATGTGGGAGAAGCAGTGGATGTAGCAGACTTTTCGGATGATTCACATGCAGCAAAAAAACGACGTTGATGGCGGACGACGGGGCGGAGTAGAAGACAGTGTACACAAGAGACTGTTGTGAGTCAGAAGAGCCACTGATTGTGGGGGAGAATAATCGGATACGTAGAAACAGAGGAATCAGTAGCATCGTGGAAGACAGATCGGAACATTGAGGCAGGTTAGGTCAGAAAAACGAAGGAGACAACGAATGTGAAGGGGGCTTTAAAGGGAACGGAATTAGCACACGTGATGGAGGAACTGGAGGACCAACCAGCGATGACGGAGGAGTGAAGAGGAGACAGCGAAGGCGACAGAAAAAAGGGGAGCAAAGGTGACCGGCCCGTAGCGATGAAGGCCGTGCAGCAATGGAGGTGAGAGCTGATTTCCGACGCAACAATTACTGACAATTAGTACCTTAAGTGCAGTGCATGATAGATTTCGAAAAAGTCGGTCTTCCTCCCCTGCTGGAACACGAGATACGGTGCCGATATACATGGCCACCCTTCAGATATGTACCCCAGCACGGAACCTTTTGAGCTCTAAGCTCCCGACTGATCTCTCATCATGAGCAGTAGTACAGTGCATGTAAGTGTGTGTGTGTGTGTGTGTGTGTGTTTCAGGCAAGTAGTAGAAACAATCATCAGGAAGAAAAGATCGAGCGAGTTCTGTACTCCAATTTGATAAGGTAATGCTTCTGCATTTCCGTAGTATTGATCTAAGACGCCACGGAAATCCACCCATCAGATCAGATCAGCCGTCCAGACAGTGATTGAATTGAGCCCAGCTAAGTAGCTAGGGTCGGGATTCGAATCGCAAGGCTTCCCGATCAGAGTCGCCGCAGAGGAAGCGTCGCTGCCGTGCATTGGAGTCGAGTGGTGGAGAGAAGGCGACAAGGGCGAAGCAGCGTCGTGGAATGGAGCGCGGGCGCCAGCAAAGCGTCGAGTCGCTGGAGGCGACAGCGAAGGCGAGAGCGGTGTTTGAGCCGGCGCGGTGGCGGGGCGCGGGGGAGTGCGCGGGGGCGGCACGAGGGCAGGCGTGGGGCGGGCGTGGGGGCGGGCGTGGGGCGGGCGTGGGGCGGGCGTGGGGGCGGCGTGGGGCGGCGGTGGGGCAAGCGCGGGAGCGGGGACGGGGTATGGGCGGGGCTGGGAGGGTGAGCGCGGGGGCGCGCGGTGGAGACCGGTCGGGAACCGACCGCGGGAGCGGGGGTGGCGGGGCGCGGAGTGGTGTTGGAGGCGGGCGTGGGCGTGGGCGCAGTGTCGGGCGGGCGGGGCTGCGCGCGCGCGAAGTCGCTGGGCCGCGAAATCGCTTTAACGCGCTCGCTCTGCCTCGCCCACGCGAAACAAAAACGGGATCGCTCCCCTCTCCCCCGCCACGACGGCCGCGCTCTTGATCACGCCGCCGCCTTCGCTCGCACCCTTCGCCCCCCCCCTCCCCCGTGCGCTTCAGCGCAGCCATTTCGACAGGCAGTACGCAGCGGAGCAACCGCACTGGGAGAAAAGGTAGACAACAGTGTCTCGAGGCCGGGAGCTCCTGCAATTCCAGTGCGGGACCTGGCGGTTTTTCCTCAATAGCTACATAATAAGGTCGAGTCCAGCCGCTGTCCGGAGGAGAACTGACTGGCTGCTCTGATCGGTGGTTTCTCCGATCAGTTCTAGGCGGATGCTGGAGCAGTACCCTTTCAAACGGGCCACGGACGGCTCCTCTTCGTGGAAATAAATTCTCTACTTGAACTACCACTTACGGCCATGGGCTTAGAGCGGTTCCCATCTGAGGGCGATACTAGGAAAGGGAAACCCCAGGTAAGCCAAATGGTAGGTTTGTGCCCGAACCCACCATCTCAAAGGAGAGACACACCGCTACCATAGGCATTAAATAATTCTCTATTTTAACGGAACCGTAGCTGCTGATACGTCCGGAAACATCAATCAATGACTCAATGAAGTATTTCCAAATACCATCCGGTTTTCCATTTTCCGATTCATTATTTCCATAAGGCTGGGAAAAAATCCCTGGAACCTACCATACACCGCAGTCCGAGCTGCGGCTTGGACCGCTACTTTCACAAGCAAACCAAATATCAAATTGTAATCTTTGAAATACATCGTCAATCATTTACCAATCATGTGAATGAAACAAACTCTAGTGAAGTAAAAAGCTAAATCATGTAATTATGTAAGTGTATCAATTAAATTCAGTTATACTTGTTTATTCAGAGGTTTATAAACAACATGATATAATTACTATAGTGTTGCCTCTGAACATTAACTCTCGTATAAAGCACAAAAGTCTATACAGTGATGTGCAATTGTTTAACTATTTAAGGTAAAACATATTTTCGGGGACATGAAAAATCCAATAAGAAAATAGAGTTTGTAAGGTCGTCTATTTGTGTTAACGCTTAAAATGAGAGAGCAACGTTCACCCGATATTAAGAAGGCATAAAAATAACCATAGCGAATAGTTTGGTTCTGATTCTTCGCTCTTTCTGCCATTTCTCTGTAACTGCGTGTTTTACTCTTTGTATTTGTAACATCCGATCCAAATATCGACTTCATCTCCGGTAGTTGCGATATTTCGTCCTTTGTCTGCACCTCACACTATGTCCCGAAGAGTAGCCCTTTTCGTTCACCCGGGCGCTCTATTTTCTGGCTTCGTTTCTCTCCACGACCTCACACGCCACGAAGAACGCGCTGGCTTTGAAGCCGCAAACCCTTTCACTCAAGGCGACACACACGTAAGGGAAGAGAAAAGGCAGGGAAGAAGAGAGTTTACAAAATAATGAAGTTTTCTGTATGTATATATTATTTTTGAAGATGCAAAAATTCTGCCATTTTTGAAGATGAAAACAAGACTGAATCATACAATTACAGTAGTGAACGAGAACTGTATACAAAGAAAACAATGTTCAAGAAGAGCACGAACTTGCGATCTCAATATCGTATTGTTATCGGATATGTCTACTGAAGATCTGTGAAGTACGTAATTGTTTTTGAAGCTATAGATGGGTAAAGTTCCATTACTGTTAACTGTAATGAATAGATTTGTAGAGGAAAGGTGTATATTGTGTTACATATGATCACTGTATTTTTATTCTTACTCAGATAGAATGGAGAATGAGGCAGTTTTGATAAAAGAAAACTTCACCTTCCCTGTACGAAAAAATAAGATTTTTTCATACACTATACTTTTTCAACATCTTATCCCTTAAAAAAATAGGTATCAACTTCATTACATTCCAATAAATGTTCATAATGTAACAAACGTTTTTGTGAACCAATACAAAAACTTGAAAAGAGTAAGATTTCCAACAGACACCAGGAAGTGTTTCGACTACTACCACACCAAGCCGAAAGTGATATAATTGTGCTTACAGAAATTGTTGCGTCTTTCGTGCTGTCCTGCAGAACTGTGGTAATGATGAAACTTGGATCAAGAGAGAATGCCAATCGACTGAATACGACTCGAACTTGCTTCGAGTCAGCTGGAAGAGCAGCGGCGCGTGCGAGGCAAAGACGCGAGAGGTGCGAGGGAGGTACGTGGGAGGTGCGTGGGAGGTCGAGGAGGTGCGTGGGCGGTGCGAGGGAGGTGCGTGGGGTGCGTGGGAAGTGTGGGCCCCGGCGAGGGCGCTTGAGATCTGCATGGCTGCGCCCCCCCTTTGACGTCGCGCCGCCGCCACCCCTCGCCCCGGGCGCCGCTTTGAGGCGGCGCGGAAACGAAGTTCGCCGCTGGCGGCGGCGGCGGTGGCGGTGGCCCGCGGGGCGCAGGCGAGAGGCCCACGCGGGAAAAGAAAAAGTGAGAAATGGCACGGAAAAGGCGACACGAAACAAAATGTAAATCGCAAGTAAGAAATACAACGAATCGTAAGCTACACAATGAAAGAGAGGACGAGAGAGAGGGAGAGAGACAAGCAGAAAGAGTGAGAAAGAGAGACAGAGAGAGACAGACAGAATGACAGAGAGAGAGAGATAGACCAAGACGCAGAGAGACAGAGAGAGAGACAGACAGAGACGCAGAGAGACAGAGGCCAAGAGAGACAGAGACCGTGAGAGAGAGGTAATAATAAAGAAGGAATGAAGGGGAAAGAAGGGAGAGCCAAAGGGAGAGATAGAGGAAACTGAAAAATGAGAGAAGTCGAAGAACGCGTGATCAGTACAATTAAGAAGTTTTTTCTACGATTTTGTCTCCAAAAGCAAATGTGCGTTAACAAATAAAATATAATACACACAGAAACCAGGATTTATCATTAACATAGAATAAAAGGCCAAAATGTACCTATTGCTATCAATAGCATTTTTGATCTAAAATTTAAAATCTAAAATTTTATAATTTTATTGTTCGATTATTCGTAAAAAATGCCAAATTATTTTATTAAATTCATTGTACAACGCTTGGAATCAAGATATTTATAAGGATGACATAGAACAATAGACAGAGACACCAAGGAGCGAATAGCTGGTCGCTTATTGACACGCGATTAAGAACACGCAGGGGACGTCGAATTCTGTGTGCACAAGAGCGCGGACGCGCTGATTTACGATCTAGTACACGAATTATAGCGAACTGATTAGGCAAACAACTTGCGGCATTGGTCGCAGGTCTCACTACATTTGTAGTTCATTCACACGGAGTTTAGCATCCCGCCCTATCCGTTTCATTGCGTCTCGCTGCTTAACGCCGCTCTATTTACAGAAATGATTTAGCGCTGTGGCTAGTTGCACGTGCGCTGCAGGGCTTGCGCGCCGTGGGTGTAACTAACGGCCAACGCATTTGACAGGAAGAGGCAACACACGCCTCCCGACGCGGCGTGTGATCAATGCTGGTGAATGCACAAGGCGCCAATTATGTTCGAAACGAGATGACTTACATATTTTAATTTTATATTATTTTACATTAATATTATATTTATATTACATATTTTTTATTACTTTGTATTTTTATTATATTTTATATTAATTTTATATTATTTTACATCTATTTTATATTCATCAGGTCTAAAGCATAAGAAATAGAAACAAACGAAACATTATTTGATATATTTAGGTACTATTCTTCTATTATTTCATGTCCATAATTTTGAAAACTCAAGAATTTTTTTTTGTGATTTCAAAATAAACATTTAGATATATTTTCAAATATGTATGATATGAACATTTTTGAGCCTTTTTTATTCTCTCACCATCCAGTTCTCGGCAATTAATAAAATCAAGTAGATTAAATTACAATTTAAAAATCTAGTTCATACGTCAAATGAACGTAAATTGGTACAAAGAAGAAAACCAAATAACACCATCATTCTTAGAAAAATATATTTGGTTCGTTAACGTGACTTTGTTTTTCACATGTTACTGGATGGATTCAGAACGGTAAGGGGAAGAAATAAGGGAATAAGGAATGGAAGGAGAAGAAATGCAAAGGAAGGCGAAGGGAACTGAGTGCGAGTAAAAGCTTATCATAAATATTTGTAAGCTGATTACTTTAAACCACTGAATTTATAGTTTGATTTAATAGCACGTTTAATGCTTTTTATACCAAGCGAGACATTTTCCTATTTCCCTGGTTTAATATTTAATTCTTTTAAAACCAATTTTGAAGTTTTTATTCAATTTGACTGCTGTCACCTAATATTATATGTGTTATCAGTGCTATTTTTCGCGTTTTCTTTAATACGTAATTTTTAATTTCCTTTTCTTTGGTCCAATTTAAAAAAGGGGTAATTTTTACATTTAATTCCAATACAATTAAACAATATTCATAGATTCATCTTGTAAGCAGATTTTTTTATTAGTTAAATGATTTTTGGAAGTTATTTCACTTATGATTAAGTTTCCATTATTGCCTTACAATATTTTCTATATTTATTTGTTATATTTACTCTCATTAATACGGTAATGCCGACTATTTCGCTAAAACATTTTCCCAGTAAAATTCCAAAAGGGTTTGACGAATTGACAATTAAACAAATCCCATCAAATTATCTTTTTGCTTTTTTAGGATACGGCCTTCACATCCGCTGATATTGGCAACGCGAAAGCTTCTATGGTTGTAGTCGTAATTCACGTGGTTCCGTATCCTTCACATCTAGACAAGGGGACAGAGGCACCACAGAGTAAACTTGTCTAGCCTTCTTAGAATAACATGCGGTGTAGTTTTGCTTTCGTTTACCTTCTTTTGACAAAACAGACCCTTCCGAGAATTCGAAGTTTGAACTCCGCACAGTTTCAACATCTCTCTGCATTTTCCGAGAAATCTTCCAGCCATTTTGAACCAAATATCAAGTTCACCAACACTTTCTGCACACCACGACACGTTAATACTATTGGACTGTGTCTTGACATGCAACAAATGACCTGCGCGCAACACGAAGGCGTGGCAAGAGCTGCCTGCAAAGGTCATGGCCAAAAGGCAGCGGATCCGAAATGTCGCTCCGAGTTCAAACTTCCAGCAGCTTTCAGTGTTGATTTAGGTTAACTTACGAAGCGAGTGGATTGCTAAATTATTCCAGAGGAATTATTGAACATTCATACCCAAATTACGCATGAATACGGTACACAAACTTGATCTTTCTTTCTATGTATGCCCATCTGACAGGGCGGTGGAGGTAAAATATATCACTCAGAAGCAATTTCCACTCCAGATCGGCCAAGTGGAATCAATCCTTTGCTTCAGACCTTCTGAATCATATCTTCACCACCTATTACTCTCCAACCTTATCTCTTCCTTCAAACGTTTCCCATCGGCCGTTCCTTCATCTTGCCTCTCACCCCCACTTCATCCAACCCCTCGATCCTCGCCCGCCCGCCCTCGCGTGCCTGTGCGCCATCGCCCTCGGGGCGATTGAATAGCGCCCGCGGACGGGCGGCTCCCACAAAGCCCCAGGGGCGGCAGGCGGAGGAGGGGGAGGAGCGGGGGCGTCGGTGGGTGCCATCCAATTGCGCGGTGCCAGGTTCCGACACGTGCTCCGCCCCCCCTCCCCCGGCTGCGCCCGCCCCCGCGCCGACGCCTTGGCACACAGTTGGACCCCGCGGGTCACCCGTGCCGATGGCTCCTCTAGTAATCACTATCTCTGGCTTCTCGTTTTGTGTGTTATGACAGGCAAGGACTAGAAATTAAAGTTTAAAGTAAGCTAGTTGTACTCATGCTAGATTATTACTTAAGTTAACATAAAAATTATTTTATGTTATAAATACCACTTAATATTATTAGCCAAACTCAGTAGAATTACACGTAACAATGACAATTTAATTCATTACCGTATGGAATGTATTAGAAATTCTGGATTTAATGTTTTAAGACGGTAAAAATCTGTTGAAGCATTGTCAAAGGCGACCTAACTTTCTTCACTAACAAGTATATGAAGTATTCAAAAAACGTACACACTGAAGCTACTACGAAACGTACATTTAAGTCCAGAATAATTCCTACGATACCTAAATGCCAGAGATTTCCTTCATCTCTGGTGCACAAACGTAAATACATTCTTAAACAAGGAGGCGAGATATCACAAGTTTCAGAACAATATAACGCCACTTTAAAAATAGAAAAAATAAACATATATGTAGCAAAACGCTGTGCACATGAAACAAAACAAAAATTCCGCGCTGCATCGAGTTGAACGAGGAAAACTGCAAACAACAGCGCAGCGGGGAGCGCCCCCTCACACGTGTGTGAGCGGCTGTGTTCAAGCTCACGCCCGACACACACGCGCGCTGCAGGTGGCAACATTTCATCGCAGCCGGGGGGTCTCCTCGTAAAGCGTCAACGAGATATGGGTTCATATTTTCCACTGCTCGGAATTCAAGAGCGAAAATACCTAGCTTCATAAAATATAGCTTTGCGGGGTCGTTCAAGAAGAAAGTTTTGCAAGTTTGTAAAATTTCCGTAATTACCATCCTGATCACTTTCTTCAACCATTTTTGTATGCATCTTGCCAAATTGATACTGCAGCGTTTGCAATGTTTTATGAAAACAAAGTACATGAGTGAGAAACGCAAGTAAAAGGTCTTAAGCTGGTACACTGATGAAACTTTTTTGCAGTTCAAATGTCAAACTTTTTAAAGTATATTTTTGTTGCATCTAAATAGGGAAACTTAGATATTGATCGTCAAATTATTTAAATTCTCATGAGGTTTGTGCTCCTTCTAGAGACCTTATTATTTAGAAAGGCGTCTCTTCTTAAAATTTAATTAATCATACTGTCTTAAATAGTTTAATCAGCGAGCAGGATATTACGTGTTTTATTATTCAACTGCAGTAGGGGAATCAAACATTCATGGGAGCTTACATGTTCTTTAACTTTGCCAAAGAGCAATATCCGCACACGACGGAGGCAACGCTTTCAAGGGATCAGAAGAAGGAAGCATTGCTTATGCACTTCGCGTAAGACCATAATTACTTGAGGTTCGAAGTTAAATATGTAAAATCGCTTGAAGAATGACGTAAGCAGGAAAACGTCTCAACTTCATTAAGAACAACAGTTCAACCAAGACGTACTTAGGGAACTCAATAATTGCTGATATGAGAAATACGCAGAGCCATTCGGACGAGAGTGGGGGGAGCCTGGGGTTTCAGTCCTACTCGGAAGCCAACGGCGCAAATTTATAAACACAGTTTTTTACTACTTTTTAGGAGAAAGAATAATCATATAATATCTCACTTGACTACGATAAAAATTACACAGATAAATAAGTAAAATTTACTTTTAGTTGATACTGATTGAATTATTATATTTTTATAATTGAGTTTAAATAATTATCTAATGAGGAAAATGTTAGTAAAATAATATTGACTTTAAAGCGCTTTTCGTATAGATGCATCGCATCTACGGTTTCAATACAAATTCTCCAATCTATGCCATTCAAAATATTCTTTTCAGATCTGGAATAGAGGTCGGTTTCTACATACGTAGGTATACCAATATGCGGCGGAAGTGAAATATTAGCAACGCATGGAAATACGTTTTCTCTCGATTTCATTACGACCAAAAACACATGAATGCATATCAATTCACGTCAGTTCTGCAAAGTCCATCAGGAAATGTCTAGTTTCTTATTGGCAGTTACGACGCAATTTATTCAACAAATGAATAGGTAAAAAGGAGTTATCTTACACAATTTTAAAAAAATGTATTTACACTAAATACAGATGTTGCATGCGTGCATGCGTGTTTGGACGATAAAAGCCATGCTTGTATCACGATACTTGGGTATGGTGGCATTGAGAATGAGGTAAGAACATCGAAATATGTACGTGCAATCTTCATTTGGTGTAAATAGATTTTTTAAATTGTAGAAGATAACATATTTTTACCTATCCATATGGATTTACACAATATTTACCAAGATATCCAAAAGCCACCAAGTTTATACAACAAAAGCAATATTATTCCCGCATCACGGATTCAGAATCTTGTACTTTAATAAATTTAAATGCGATTCGCACAAAAAATGGCTTAAGACTCCTCAGGCGAGATTAACTTCTTTTTTTATGTAATTACACCTCTCGGAATTCAAACACACATTTTAAGAACTACACTACGTAAACTTTAAAAACCAAGGGTTGGTGTAAAATCTAATATTATTACTGAAATGTGGCTGTTAGTTCTGTAAGATTTGTTATTCACAAAATGCGATTCCACATTTCAATTACGTAACAAAAATATTTTAAATAACACTCATATAATTCGAGGGTTGGAAAAAAAGTCATTTGAACTGATTTTTGTTGTTTTTTGTAAAAGAAATATTATGCGATAACATAATTTCATATGTCGTCTGAAAGCAATACGTCTTGCGCAATACTTTCCTTATGATTGCGCGGGCCGATGGGGCAATCGCGGTACTCGATCTCTTGCGGGAGGCAGACGGCAGACGCGACAGCAATCGAAGAGCGAAAGAGCTATCGACAAACACACCCTCGCAGGGCGTGCCATGCGTTGCTGATCACAGATTGCAGAGCGTCCTCGCACAACTCTACTGGCTCTCCCGCGACTGTCTGGGACGGAAGGGCGTTATTCCCAACAGCTTCCACCAATTCCCTGTGACATTCTCGGGTATTTCTTCCATGGAGAACGCTGTACTCGCAAGACGGTAGTCTGTCAACTAGTTTCACATTGCTCCCTATGCTAATAGAGACACTAAAAGAATCACATATTATGAACACACGCTAGTACTGCATTAATTTCAGACGACAAATAAAATTATGTGATCCGATAATATTTCTTTTAGAAAAAAACTAGTCGCCATGACTTATGTACCAACTCTCTCATTTCGTATTTTTAAATCACTACAAAACTATTTGATACAGAATTATGTAAATGTTGAAGCAATATCTAGTGAAGCCCACACACGAACGCGATGCACGCTCCCTTGCTTCAACAAAAGGTCCACCCCCATTCTCATGGAACGTGCGCCTTATCGCATCTACTGCCTGATGACATGCAAGCGCATTATTCGCAGACAGCGCGAACACTCCGCACCTGTGTGAATACCCTTCCGCTCGCTGGGGAAGGGGCGAGGTGAGTGAGGAGAGGGAGGAGGTGGAGGTAGTGGAGGAGAGGAGGAGGAGTGCAGAAGTGGGAGGAGAGGGAGGTGGTGAACGGCGATGGTAGAGGTGGGGAAGGCGAGGGGAGGAGGAGTGGAGACGTGGGAGAAGAGGGAGGAGGTGGAGGGGGATAGTAAAGTTGAAGGAGGGGAGGAGGAGGAGTGGAGAAGTGTGAGAAGAGGGAGGAGGCGGAGGGCGATGGTAGAGGTGGGGGAGGGGAGGGGAGGAGAAGGAGTGGAGAAGTGGGAGAAGAGGGACAAGGGGAAGAGGGTGAATGGGCGCAGAGGGAGGAGGGGGCAATGGGGTGAGTAGGGATGGTGGGAAGGAGGGGGGGGAGAAGAAAAAGTAGGCGTCGCGCGCGGGAGGAAGGCGCGAATCGAAGGCGATCAGTCACCTCCGCGAGGCGGATCGCAGCGTTGCTCGGGGCGGCGGCGCTCCATCCGACACGGATCTCATTTATTTCGGCGACCTCTGGAAATTCCCGCTCCATTGCCGTCTTCCGTGTGCTATTCTGCACACCCTGCTGCCCAGAAATATCCTACTGTTAAATTAACAATGGATCAGTAGCAGAATTCGGATTTGTCAAAATCGAGTACATAAATCGCTTGATCATAATAAAAGGTGGTAGAAAAATGTATAATTTTTAAACATTGAAACATATTAAATATTTTACAGAGTAATAGCAATATTTCTTTGGAAAATGAAAATATACAATGCCATTGAAATTATTATTTGGTTGATATGAATGATCAGTCATTTGAAATTTTAGAAGATAGTATCGTTTTATTTCTATATTTTGTCTTTACTGATTTCATTGTTCAATAATTCTAATTAGTGAAGAATAATATACTTCTCAAAAAATTCAGATAATCTCGAATCTCACAGACGTTAGAATTAAGTGACAGCATGAACACCTTTTCTGAATTAACATGTTGCACATTTAAAACCCATATTTCTGTATCTTCTCTTAAGCTATTAGTGCTACCTTTTGTACCAAAATTAATAAAAATTCAAGAATTGTTCAATGATGTCTGTCACGCCAGCCCGCCTAATCACCCACCTCTGGTGAAACACGAGTCAGAGTTTGCAGCATGGGTACCTTCAGGCATCTTGACTTTCTTTTTCTTGTGGGATCTCGTTACTCTAGCCTCGACGTCATTAAATGTTGACTATTTCGTATTTAACACTTGGAATGAGATTGGCGTAAGTTGTACAAATTTCTTACACCCCTTACTTACGGATCCCCTTTCTCAATTTCGTGGCTCATGTGACTTGCTTCATGAATCGTATTGATTACCTGTCAGCACTTCTCGCATTACAGCTGTTTGCACTCACATCGTGTGAATATAACTCGGATATTCAATGTTGTTCACTCATAACCGTTCAAATGCATTACAATCTCAATCACCTATATTTCTCCCATACCACCCATCTACGGTAGGACTCTTTCAATCTCTTCGCTTTCCCTGCCACTGCTTCACTTCAGGCACTGTTTATCTAGCTCTCTTCCTCCGATCACTCACTTTGCATATCAATCACAGTTTTCATGCCCCTCAATCACGCGCCTATTTGCAACCCTCCCCTGCCAATGCAACCCACTTCTCGCTCAACCGCTCGGAGGCGATCTGCGTTTGCTGAGAAATGTTTTACGGCCGCGAGTCGGGACCTTTTGAAAGCGGGCGCGGAAATATCGATGACGCATGGACCCCATTCGTTACTCGACGCATTAACACCTTCCCGGGGGCGGAAACAGCTGCGACCAGCATTACCTGCCAAGACGGAGGCCCTCGGGAGGCAGCGCTCGTCCGCCGGCTGGGCTGTATCAAAAATAGAATATTGATTCGATTCGTCGTGTGCTAGCCCGGTTCTCCTGAAGAAATATGTGGCTCGCACGCAGCGAGTTGGGAACTTCGTATTGGGGCTGACGTTCAAACAACGCGCCCGGCAGCGGTTCTCAACTTCTGGTGGAACGGGGCGGCAGATATTGGGAGTTCCTGTTGCGCGGAACATAATGAGAAAATTAAAAGTCCTCCAGAAGAACTTCGTGAATTCGATAAAGTAATCTTATTTCTCATAACCTTTGTGTAGGGGGAGTCTTTGATCAGATGCCAGCGATGTTTTACGGTTCATCATTTCTAATGCATTCTCTTGTAGTATAAGAGATATTGTGCCGTGAACCAAGAGAATGTCTATTACGACTTATATTATCACAGTCTTACTTTAAAAAATTTCAATTATTTTCGATTGAAATACGGCAAGAGTTTGAGCTTTTCGCGAAACAAAAAATAATTTATGCGGTGTTAATATTTATTGCAATGACATTGCTTAACGAGGCAATTACTATCGTACAATAGTACGTGTTTGTTTTCACAACTCAGCAAGATGTCATGTATATAAATATTATAATGTCGTGCATATTCATAATTTGGTAGTCTCAATTGAAGTTCATTCAGTATTCAAAGTGTATTTGGTACAAAGTAGATTACAATCCTACGTCCACTCAACGTAAATGCTTGACAAGTATTGTAAACCAAAGTCCTTAGAATTATGTACTTCTTCGCTTTCACAAATTCCATCATTAACATATTAACCTATTTAACGTCTGGAGAAAAATGCTTTTTGGGATTATCTTTAAAATTGACCATTCTGGTATATTGATATAAGTAGAAAAAATGCCTTCTATATTCATGAACACTCCAAAGTGAAATAAATGAAGAGGTAAGAGACTATTGGTATAATAAAGAAATAATAAATTGGTTAACTGACTAACTTGCACAAGAAATCAGAAAAACTGAAGAAAAAACACGCTTCTAAAAAGTTATAAGATGTGTGTTTGTGAGCCACATGATGGGAGATAATCCCAACGGATCATCAATTACCTCCAACAACTGAATCTGGTAACCCCAAACCCAATTCTTTGAAGAAAAAAGCTCCCGTTCACGCGAAAGCGTAAAAAACACGAAAATCTCAGGTAGACCTTAAAATATTAAGATGCCCGGCCGTAAATAACGCCAGCCAGAAGGGGAAAGAAAGGCGCCTCCGGGTCGTCCCAAAATTATTGCGGGACAAAACTTCCAGCGCCACGAAGCGCCCGCCCACGTATTGTGCAGCCCAGCGCACGGCCTTCCCGCCCGGCGGGCACGAGCCCCGCGCGCGCAGGTAGGGCAGCGGGGCGGCCCGCATGCGATCCGGCACAGCCGCGCCCACGGCCCGTAAATCTGGGGCCTCTAATAGCGGGGGACGCGGGCGAAATACGGAGGAGGGGGGGGCGAGGGGCGCCGTGCATCATCTGCGAAGGCAAGGCGCGAGGGGCGGGGGCGGGGGCGTCTTTTGCACGCGGTGAATCTCAGCGGAGCAGCTCGGGAGGATGGGTGAGGAACCGGGCGGGGACACAGTTGCGGTGGAGGCGGAAGGCGAAAAAGTAGGAGGGAAGACGAAGAGGGAACATGTTGATGTGAGGGACAGGGAGAGCGGAGCAGCGAACGACGGGGGCAGCAGCGGAAGTGGGGGATCATGGGCGACGGGGGCGGCGGCGTACGGGGGCGACGGGGGCGACGGGGGCGACGGGGGCGAACGGGGCGACGGGGCGACGGGGGCGACGGGGGCGACGGGGGCGACGGGGGCGAACGGGTGGGGGGCGACGGGGGCGACGGGGCCGGTCCAACAAAGAAGGCGGGCGACGGGGGCGACGGGGGTGTCAGGGGCGGCGGCAGCTGCAGCGGCAACCCTTTCGCCTGGCGGGCTCCCGAACAAAGGCGCGCCGCCGATTAAAAACACGCGCGCCGCGCCGCGCTGCGCCCCATAAAGGAAGCGCCCACAAAGAAACCGCGCTCCCTGAACCGCCCACGCTGCGGCCGCTCGCCCGCCCTTCCTCGCCCTCGCGCCTGCCCGTGCGCGAGCACACCCGCCGTCCCCGTCCTCTGCTAAATCCCCATGTTGACACCTCCTCTGGCTCAGCGCCGGGGCCACTATTGTTTTTCGTGCCACTAGCAATCCGTTGGCAGGCTTTTTCCGCACCACATGCTACGTCGCATTAATAACTGTCGAAAAAGAAGATGCTCTTTCTTCTCTAATATAGGACAGGTAAAATATACAGGTATTTGAACACTATCGACGCACTTCCTCTATCATTGTATCCCATTTTTTTTCCTATTACCGTCACACTTTATGAATTTCATCTTTCTCTTATATTACACAATCGTTCAATCAAAATTCGTTTTATTTTTATCACACTTCACACTTTCATGTTTCTCAATTTATATACATTTTTATGTATATTTAACGCTTAGTCATCGACTTACAGATGATTAGCCCTTAGATCCTTCTAGTCTTTACATATCTCTGATTCTCGATTCTTCTCTTCTTTTCCGATTATTATTATTTCCTTTTGTCGACTTCCGTCGTCGCTGCTGTCGTGATGTCCTCCGTCTTTTAGCTCCGCTCCTAACCCCGAATACTGCATGAAGTCGCGAAGAGAAGACAGCAGGCATGAGACCTTGTAGACGAGGGCGCAAAGGATGCGAATATGGGTCGGGTTGGGCAGGAAGCGGGGAGAGGCAGGAGGAGGCGTAAAGAGAGAGGAGGAGGTGTTGGGAGTAGATTAAAGGTGAGATGCATAGGAGGGAGATGGGAAGTGGAATGGAAAAGGGAGGGGGTGGGAATGACGTACTTTGCGGGTTCTGAAGGAGCGGGGATCCGAAAGACGTGGCGGAGTCGGTCGAGAAAAGCATGGAAGGGAAGAAGGGCAGGCAGGGTTCGTGGAGGGGTTTGTCAGGAGCGGGGCGAAGGGTGTTTGGAACGAGGCGAGGAGGGGTGGTGCGTGAGGGGAGACGCGAAGGGGCGGTGCAGGGCTGGGCCAGGGCTGGGCCGGGGCCGGGCGACGGGAGGCGCAGAGGGTCTTGTTCCGGGGCGGCCGCCGACAGAGGCCCCTTATTTCCATTTCTTTGAGGGCTAAACGCGCTTTGGGGCTAAACGCGAAGGGCTTAGCGGCCGCCTACGATCCCCCTCCCCCCCTCCCCCGCTGAAGAAGCCCCGGAGACGGCCCGGCGACAGAGGCGTCAGGGAGCCGTGAGGCGCTGAGAAGCACCAGGCACGCAGGGGCGCACTGAAGACACAGTGACTGAGTGAAAGCTCCAGCGCTGCACAGAGATAACTACACTCAGGCTGACGTCAGCAAAAACATTTCTCTCGCAAAATCACTCTGAAAGTCGGTACTAAACCAGGAAAAATCTAGAAGGAAAGAAGCAACTTAATAAATATTTGTTTTTTTAATATAAGACACAACTAGTTCGAGATATTTAATTTCATTATGGAATTGATAAGTTAATTCAAAAAACACCTAACTAAATATCCTCTAATAATATATACATACCATCTTAGTTCTTCAAATTTTAGCTCTAAATACGGATAGAAAAGCTTTTCAACAATAAATCCAGGAAAGAAGTTTTTTCCGACTACGGTGCAAAACGTTAATATGATAGAATTTAGCTGAACGATATCTCTCTAAATTATCATTAAGTTGGGCACATCCGGAAATATTAACACAGTTTTGAATAAACACCACATAATAATAATAATAATAATAATAATAATAATAATAATAATAATAATATCCCATAATGTTAAATTGTTTACAACATCATTGCTATCCCAAAATGTTCTCGAAGGCTCGAGATCTTTTAACATCTTCAAATTACGTTATAATATTGAACTATGATTGAATTGAATTTTGCCTTATTTTACGTGGCTAGACTCGGGCCATCAGGCCCGCTCATCCGTCTGACCACACAAATTTCGCTACGCTCCTTTCACCAACTAGGAGAGAAAGGAGGTATTTCTTGGGCGAGAAACATGGGATTTGAATTTAGCTCAGAGGCGTCATTTAGGCTTGAGGATCTTTTACATGCAAGTAAATCTACGAACATTGGACAGCCGGCTTTACTTCCCCTCCGAAGGAAGGCGTACGAAGGATTTTTTCGCCCCTAAAAATCCACGGCTTCGATCGGGTTTGAACCCGCCAACTTGGGTACAATAGTCCAGTACGCTAACCGTTACACCATCGTCGCCACATTTAACATGATTAACATTTCAAAGATTATTTTCAGACTTAAAAAAGAACTTTCAACAATCACGAGAAGTTTTCCCCCTGCGAACATTCATTGCGTTTCAGTCATACAATGATCTGAAGAATAATGTCCAGATGTGCTATATACACTTTTTTCTGCGATGGGAAGCAAATGTGACAGCCCGTATTGCCACGAAAGACATCTCAATTATCTTCCCATTGCACCCCCATCGATCCAACATTCTATGAATGTTCATTCCCCCATTCCCCTCGCAGCAGACCTCTTAACGCCCACTCCAGGAGCGAGTACGCGTTCCAGAATGCGGGTGGTGGGAAGTGTCCGCACCCCCCCTCACCCCGGCGGGCGGCAATCGGCGGCTGTGCCAATCTATTCATTGCCAGCCCTTGGAGGCCCTCGCGCGGCGGCCGAGTGCCCTTCACGACCTCCCCCGGACCGCCCACTGGGCGCAGGCGGCGGCGGGGGTGGCTCCCGCGGTGCGGCCACCTACCGCGCGCCCCTCGCCCGCTTCCCGCCCCCACAACCGCACCCGCGCGCTGCCACACACTGGGGGGAGCACGACTCCAGGAGGGCTCTTCACTGATTCCGGGTGCGTCAACAGCTAAGGTCATTAGTCCCGTAAGTGTGGTGCATGTTTCCCCCGGGAAGTGGCGGTGATCTTCCCCTGCAGGATGTGGAGATCCTGTTGGCTAGCGGAGTTTCCCTAACCAGGTATCTCTCACTAACTATATGTTAGTGTGTGTCAAAGTAAGAGGCGAGGATAGAACAAGGAAGGGGAAGGAAAGATCGCGCGCGTTCGGTTGTCCGTCTGTTAGCATACTGCTCCAACAGTCGCGTAGAATTGATCTCAGAAACCACGGAAAACTACCGCAGATCACAGCAGCCAGCCGCTAGAATTCCTCTCCAGACAGTGAGTAATCCCGACATCTAGTCGGGACTCAAATCTAGGACCTCCCGGTCAGAGGTTTCGCAGTAAGATCAGTTAATGCTCCGAGACACTTCTACCGGTAAAATTTTCGTCAATCAGTTTGATACACACGTTTTAAACAGTACAGAAAGATAGATAGTCACCCAAAATTAGTAAAATTTATTGTACGATTTCGCTACTGCATAAAAACATTTATTTATCATAAAAAATAGTAAAATAAATGTGCAACTTTGATTGCAATTCCCAAGGTTTTTACTCCTTCAATTATAACTCTTTGAATCTGTCACTACAATAATGAAATAATATTATAAAATTATTTTCAACAACCGATGATGTTCAAGTTATGCTACTGTTGCAAACTAAGAACTTGTTAAGTACTCAAAATAATGGATGTCACTATTTTGTTCAGTCAATATCATTTTACTAATCTGACTTTCCTTCTACCAAATATAAATATTCTTTATTTAGACACAATAATTTCTCATTTGATCGGTTACTGATGCAAACATGTATTGTTCATGAAGTTTGATCAGAAGACCGAAAATTCAAATTTTAAAACTGGGAGCTCATCACTGAATATACTTTTGTTCAGCATTTACCCCCTAAGTAATTACATAAAAATAAGCAATAACTGTTTTTTTACAAAACGGTACTTTTATTTAAGAATACTCCATTCCAGATAGGAATTATGGCTGGTTAAATATTTTGTGATCTACCAAAATGTATCCTAAAGATTCTTCTAAGAAAACGAGCTCAAATGTAATATTTTATTTAACATTACTACCTACCTATTTAGATGTAAATTGCTAAATAAATAAATTCCACTTTTGAGAAAATACTTATGAAATTCCTCTTCATATTCTTATTTATTAATTTTAGAGCAACACGTATCACAATCGTTCCGGTTCCTCCACTCGTTAAGGTTGAGCTGCTTTTTTGACCTGCTGCAACGTGTGTTAAGGCCAACGTATGCCGTTCTCGCACTACCTGCGGAGGTCTCAATGGCGGATAACGAGAAGTTATCTGCGCGGCCGCCTCCAGGCGCCTCAAGTGTCAATATTGTTACTGTCGACCCTCAAAAGCGCGCCCTTGCGGAAAGTGAGTAAAACGGCGCAAACGCCCGCTGCGGGAATGTTGGCGATGAAGCGGTGGGGGGCGACAAAGCCCTCTGCATTCCTCGGTCTGCTGGCCCAAACACAAGAACCGAAGAAACAAGAGAAAATATCATCTACTGTTCTCAAATTGCTATCTCCACTGCCAATGCACGCGTAACACAAAACTGAATGTCTTTACTCTGAGACTCGTGGAATCTAATCGAACTTCAGAACAGCTGCCGGGTCGTGTGAGTGGATATCAAATATAAAATAAAAATATGATGAAGTAGTGAGTGATACATAAAAAGGAATGGCCAAGTACAATAATTTACTTCAGTTCACGTCTTATTTTACGTGTCGAGACTCGGATCATTAAGATTCCTCGAGGTATTAGACCGTATATACAATATGGGAGCAAATATACAATTCATTCAAATATTTAACTGCAAAACATTAAACTAATCTCTAAGAAAATTGATGAAATAGCACTTTACGGAATTAATTACGCATTTTAGCAAATTGGAATTCTTTATTTTAAAATTACCGCACTCTATTCGACTTGCATCGCTTTGCCAAGAGGATAGTCACAATGGAACCGAAATGTTCGACCCCTGTCCTTATAAATATTCAACCAAAGTTGACTGAAATGTGTTGCACGCACACTTTCGCAAATAACAGGCACGTTCATCTTTACCAAATTCTTTTGTTCAAATTGCCACCATTTGCCAATTTCATCTCAATACGAGTTCCGTTTGTCTTTACGCTTCATCTTTCTTCAAAGGAAAAAAAGGGGGAAAAAATTCTTTTTTTTAAAAAAAAGGAAGTTAAAATGAAAGAGAAACCGAAACCTTCCGGCGCCTGGGAAAATCGTGGTCGGGACGGAAGGGGACGGGGCGCGAGGCGGGGCGGAGGAGTCTGCTGCAGGTGCATTGGCGCTGTGGTGGGCGCCGAGGGGTTGCAAGGGGCGCGAACGCGCTATCGGGGTGTGATAAACATCGCATCTCGAGAGACCCTGAAGGAGGAAGGGAGGAAGCAGAAAAAGAAGAAGAAAGAGCCACTTAAGGGGCTCGCTGCTCACCTTCTTTCCACATGTAGGAAATCAGAAATTCCCGTTCTTTGTGAGCGCTTGTTTGCGCGGTGAACCTGGGCTATATTTTCCTCCGTGGGTTTCCAAGTCGGGCTTCAAAAAAGTTATTTGCTGTCATCAATCAGCTAAAAGTAATTTCTAACGCGCTTAAACTGTATTGTATCTCGCAGTAATAGAGTGCAAATATTCTACATTAATGTAGATAATACATTAAAATATTTATTTGAAAAATATCTCAACTTCAGGTAAGAAATCATCAAACAGAAACGTAAAAATATGCTATATTATTTCTCTTTTAACACTTTCATTGACATCTTTATTACAATCCGATTAATATTAGTTATAAACATGTTACTGAAAATGTTACTTTCATTTTAATTTTTTTTTCTGAAGATACGGCAGGCATAATATGTTAATACATGTTAACTCAAATGTACTTTAATGAAATACGATCAAAGAATATTTTTAAAATGACAACAGAAACAAAAAAAAATATTCTCAATAAAGGTCGGCTCTAAAAAACATCATTTTGACAACACAGTTACCTAATAGACTTGAAATTATTTCTGAGAAGTAGAGTAATTCATTTTTGAATCTTCACACTTCAAGCAGAAAGATTAGCAAATATCCCAGCCAAAGTACAGATGGAGGAATTCCTTAAATACGAGACACGTACAGGAAAAATCTGTTTGTAACACGTTGCCAAATCACGCAGCGTCAAGTATTATCGCTACTTATGAGACTCAACTCATATTTCGTCTGGCTTTCTTCCAACAGATTTGCTTGAGTAACATGCAGAATGAAGGTAAATGTGGAGTTCCTGTGCCAGTTCATGTTCTGGAAAAACAGACGACGTATATTCGGTACTATCAAGATACTTTGTTCTCAAAGAAACAAATGAACACTAAAATGGACCAAGAGGTTACTTTGTTTCCCTATAGTCATGATGTATAGTACGAATAATGAGAACGATAATGAGTTTGGTTTACATATCTGATTGCTACCTAATTTGAAAGACGACATTAATATAGTGGGAATTACGTTTCACGAACAATTTGTGCATTCTTTAGTCACATAAATCTGCGCCTCGAAGAAATATCGTGGCGTTTCATTAAGGAATTTCAATTGCTTGTCAAGTAACTGCACACAGTTCTACCTCTATTCGAAATATTACGTAAAGAAATTGCACTTGCAAGCTAAAAAATATGTACAGAATGTACTAGAAAAGGGAGAAGTAATGTGATAATACAATTACATAAAAGAAAATGTGACATTCTGCAAATGAACAATTTTATTGCTTCAAAAAAGAAATACTGTTGAATGAACTACTGAAGAATGTATTTTGTGAGAATCTTTGATTATGAATTCGAGATAGTTATTCTGTTTTAACTATTTTTTTAATTATAAAAATCCTCACGTTTAATTATAATAATATTAATATAACATTTTTTGTTTCATTAAAAAACTAATTTGAAAATGGCTAACACGATTTTAAACAATGTTGTAAAAGTTTATAATATTGCGAAAATAGTGGTATTAAACCAGTGATTTTCAAACTCGTTGCTGCCGTGACACTCTTCAGGTACAAAATTCTGCACACGCCTCCCCTCATGAAAATTGTACTATTATTCACAAATAAATAGATTTTCCCTGAAGGTAAGGGCACCACGTATACATTTTTATAATATTCTTACAGGGTGCAAAAATGATTGTAATTGTTTTGCATTATTAACTGTTGAATTACTGAAAGAATCACTCCACAACAAATCGAGCGGCCAGAGCTCGTTTAAATTAAATAAATTTAAAATAAATGATTGTCGTCGATGTTGGTTTCATTAAAGTAATGCAACCACATACTATCTAATGTTTTCTCCCCCGATTCGTTAAACTGAATAAACGTATTTAAACATTGGTTACTGCATAATTAAATTAGCATTTTACAAATTCTAAACTTTTACCTTGCAAGCAATTATTGTAGAGAAAAGGAATGGCATAAAAGTTCAGCATATGGAGGTTGTTGCATTTATGTTAGAAATAATATTGATTCTATCTCCTTAAAATGTGTATTCTGTTCAAAATGTTTTTGAAATATGTGTTCTGTATCTTCGTACGCTAAAAATTATATTACAGGTCTCCAAAAAAGAGTGCAGTCAATTGTATTACGGTCTTAAAAACTGGAGATAACACTAAACAAAGTCAGTAATCGGTCGTTTGAACCCATTTTTGTTTGCGGAAATTTTAACATTGATTTTCTGGTCGAATCTTGCGAGAAATAGTAGTTTCTCAATTTAATTCATTTCTTCAGTTTACATATATAACAATAAATGTATCTACACAAATCACGCTAAATTCAAAGAAGGTAATCTATCAAATAATACCAAACAAAACCATTACCCGATATGTAATTGAAACAAAAGATTTAGGATGCAGTGATCACGATGCACAAATTCTTACCATTATAAGAAATGCGAACACTGACTCAATAAATAACTCACTTACGAGTAGATTGTTTACTAAAAGTAAAATAAAATTATTCATCAATTACTTGCTGGAAGAGCCGTCAGACGCAGTGTACAATACTGTTGATACAAACGATAAATACAATTTTTTTCAACGCTTTCATTCATTTTAACACTTGCTTTCCTCTTCAAAAAAGAATATTAAATATTTCACAGAAAAGCAATTCTTGGATAACACAAGGGATTAGAACAGCATGTAAAAGCAAACGAATTCTTTCTTTCATTTCTAAGAATCATAACGTAGGTATCTCAAGATTTTGTCCTATACTTTAAAAAATACAAATCATTGTTTAAAAAAAGTCGTACGGCAGGCTAAAATCATGAAACATGATCGGGATATATTGAATATTGAAAAGCCATTTTTGCTGCACAACTGTCACTACACAATTAGAGACTACACAGAGCACCGAAAGGAATGTAATATTAATTTTAACAATGACATTTAATGTATTATTATTTGCTATTTGGATTGTATAATTCTAAAGAACCTGTAAAACGTATTGTACTTCACTTTCTCCTCCATCCCGATCAGGTTTTCGTGCAGTTTCCCCGATACTTGAGCAAATGCAGAGATGGCCTCTTCTTTTCCTTCTGGACATAAATATAACTTCAAATTAACTTCTCCCCACAGTACGTCTCACACAATTTCTTAACTGTTCTTGACATAAATACGTAAATACATAAATCTCAGGCGCGCCTCACAGTTTGAATAACACTAGTAAACGTATTTCTTTGTAGACTATGATTTCACAACAATTTAAAGAGCTTCTATATTTCATCTTGAACACAAGGATTTGCTACGCATACAATTTTTTCTGGATCAATTGTCTTTTCTCCTATGAACGCGAGGTATATTCACCCTCTTTTGTAGGAAGTTATCTAGAAACACAGACGAGGAACACAGATCTGGGTATTTTCTCAGTAAGTGGGTGTCAACCTTCCGATCAACGTCACTAAAATTTTAAATACGATAGAAACCAGAGCACGAACAAGCGACAGGAATAGGCAGCGACAGTATACCACGCTCTGGTCGCGTGTTTTTCAGCGCGGCGAACAACACAACCAAGCAAGTGACACTGAGCCGGATTAAAGCAGGTCGCCCGTCACCTCGCCTCCCGTTTCTTCCGCCCGGGGAGAAGCAATCGGGCGAGGCGGGGACGGGGCGGGGCAGCCGGTTATGTACGACCGGCGGAGAATGTCAATAGCCAAAATGCATAACAGAATCCCCTCCATTTGCGAGTGTCTCCGTCACAATGGCGGTCGATAAGGAAGCCGATAGACGCGGGCGGCCGCCCAGATGAATGCGCCCGCGGCGCAGCGCGGGGGCGGCTCGGGCCTTGGGGGGCGGCCAAGAGCGGACGGCGGCGGCGGCCGTGTTGGCTGTGGCGGTAGAGATGTTATGTGTGTAGACTGTGGCGGTGTTATATGTCTGTGTGTCTCCGTGTGTCTCTCTCTGTGTCTCTCTCTCTCTCTGTGTGTCTCTCTCTCTCTGTGTCTCTCTCTCTGTGTCTCTCTCTCTCTCTCTCTCT
>BOPP01000094.1:3112933-3130889 GCA_017312745.1 Gryllus bimaculatus
TCTGTGTGTGTGTCTCTCTGTGTGTGTGTCTCTCTCTGTGTGTGTCTCTGTGTGTGTGTGTGTCTCTCTCTGTGTGTCTCTCTCTGTGTGTGTCTCTCTGTGGGTGTGTGTGTCTCTCTCTCTCTGTGTCTCTCTCTCTCTCTGTGTCTCTCTCTCTCTGTCTCTCTCTGTGTCTCTCTCTCTGTGTTTCTCTCTCTGTGTCTCTCTCTCTGTGTCTCTCTGTGTCGGTGTCAGTGGATGTACTGGGATTGGGAGCGGGAGCGGGAGCTGGTTTGGAGGACCACGCTATTGGTTGTGTCGAAGGTGGTGTTGCCGATGGCTGCGACTATGGGGATGACGTTTTCTTTGGAGATGATGTTGAGGCATGGCGGCGCCGGTGTTGACGCTGTGGGCTGCGACCCTGGCGGCGGCGGCGGCGGCGGCGCAGATGAGAATGGCGACGCGGTTGGCTTTGGCGATTGTGTTGGCTGAGACAGTAACGCTGGCGATGGCAATGGTGGAGGGCATGGTGGTGGCGGGTTTGGTGGTTAGCTGCGGCGTCGAGGGCGGCTGCAGTGGCTCTGATGCAGCTGGTGACGGAAGAGGCGGAGGATGCGGAACTGGGTAGAGGCAAGCAGATGTAGCTTTCAGAAATCGTGGGAGGCATTGTTAGTGGGGGTGGCAACAGTGGGAGTATAGAGCGATGAAAAACGGCAAACGGAAAATATGGAACTGAAAATATTTGGCCACGACTTACACGCGAATCTCGAAACTTCGGTTCCATAGGCGGCCACAAAGCCCCTTTTAACCATTTACAAAAAATAGTTTTGAAAAAATTGGAGCCATGTCGAGAAAATTCCGAAAAAATTCATGTTATGGCTTCATGTCAATTTCTTCCGATTAAACATTTATTTCTAATTCAAGAGGCCACAACTTCCACCAGATTGATCGACGAATACCAAACTTGGTGAAAATCGTGGGTGCGATTTAGACGCTAGCGTTTTGGACATCTGCCTGACGGACAGAAGAAAGACAGGCGGAGTTACGTTAAAAAATCACTTTCTCGGATTTACATACTTCCAAAACGGTGTTTTGCGTCAAAATCTCGACGTCGACAGCAATATAAACAAAGAAATACACGCCAGAATTGAACCGTACACTTTGTAAACAGAGGAAATGGCTGGTTCGTCGTTATATCACTCCAAATATTGTCCTTTGTTTTATTATAAATGAAGTACATTAAATACCGATATCGGCCAAAGCACTACTCTTTCCCCACAGATACACAGTTCAAAACTGGAATATGTCTTCTTGTGAACTCCGGTTTTACGTATAAATACTTCTGATTACTTACTTTCCCTTCTCTATCATTCAAGGGCCACGTATCTTCTTTGTCTGCTTATTTTGATGCTTTAAACTTTATGCATACATCCCAGGCGTCATTGTTTCGCTCACCAGACAACAGTGGATAAAGAACGAATTTCTGAATGCACAGAACCCGCTTCCGAGTGTAAAAAATTGAAGTAACATCACTACAGAGTAAACGTCTGATAAAATTAATATTCAAAATACTATGAAGAAAGTTAATCAAGGAATAAACCAGAGAAACGTGTTCTTATTATTCGACGAGAGGACGTGAAGTGCTCCTCATTCCACTCACAGGAGACGCACAGTCACCTCTTAATCGAAAAAGATTAGGCAACAAACAAACAGGAAGTTGCTAATCTTCTTGCTCATTCGAATGAAGAGTGTTTATTCAAGTTGTAAATAGTGCCTGAACGAACCCCAAGGTGTAATTCGTTTCACAAAGATGATAGTTATTTTCTTGTTTCTATAATTTACTGGTATAACGTCTTTCATTAATAAAGAGTTGAGAAGAAAATTATCAGAAAAATATAAGAGGCAATGACGTTAATGATTTAGGAAAATTGGGATGGGTTCGAGACCAGAATGTCTGAGCAGAAAGAAGATGCCACTATTGAGCCTTTCAAACGACATACAAGAGTTTAAAACATATGTTAGTTAATACCTTTTATTAGTTGGAACTGTACGAACATTTTGCACTTTGTAACTAACTGTTTCAAAAGTGAAAATAGCGTCATAGTGGAACACAACTTGGAATGCTCAGCAACGAAAACTGTATGTTGCATCACACCCGCATGCAAAATATTAATTCATTCCCTTTGGCGCTGAAAAATTCTAAAATCCTGAATATGGTGGTAACAACTATTGTCATTTGTTTCTAATTCAGAGGCTCCAAACGTTTCCTTGGTCCGTAAATCATTTTCACCATAATGTGCACTGACATAATTAATTTTTCTTTTTTCGACTTATATGTTAATCAGTTTTATGATTCGTCATTTATTTCAATAATGTCAATATCCGTATCCAAATTCTTGTTCTTCTTCTCCTTATTATTATTATTATTATTATTATTATTATTATTATTATTATTATTATTATTAAAGATCTGATATCACTTCATTGTCTTATCCAATATTAATCTGAATTTTCCACTCCTTTTAACTCTGATGAGGTCTAGCGTGATTTGACGAAATGTTAGCAATTAAATGTATTTTCTATAAAATAACAAACTGAGTCTTTGATCCTCGACTTCATAGTATCTACGAGAATAATAAATACAAAATCAATCAGCGACCATTTGTCACGTTACACAAATTTCAGTTGAAAAGTAGCACTGAAAACAAATGTATACGCATTTTGATGACGATGACGAGAGCCATTCGTTCTTTGTCACTTTAGACAGTAAGCATCTGAATGCTGCTAAAATGTTTTCAATCAACACCAAACGATGATTATAACGCCTGGAAATAATTCAAACTGTCTTATTAGGACTATTACGCGTAATTACCGTGGTGGACGTAGTCATAAGTAAATCGACTACCGCAAGTGGAAAATTGGGCAGTCGTAGCGCTTGCGTGCGAAGTGCTAAGAGAAGTTGCGGAACATCATTATGAGTTGTGATCGTAACTATAGCAAGTCTGCAGCAAGCTTACAAGCAGGAAATATCTCATTTAACTATTCGCTTAAAAACAAAGGAGTTGAAAAATATATTGTAAATAAATGGAAGTGATTTATTTTAAAGTTTTCTTGCGGTTAGCGCATACTTACTCCAATAAATTCCCAAATATTTAACATCTACTTAAAATTAGTATATTTATAATCAGGTCCAGTTCAGACACACTATGACATGTACGAGTATTACACAAATGTTTCTGAACTCTGTACCAAACAAGAATTCTCTGCCAAAATCAAAGTATTGAGGAAGTCAGTAAATACTCTTTATTTTGACAGATTCCTGAGTAAGGAAAAAGTTTTCACGTTCATTAATGCAGAAAATTATAAGAACAGCAGTCTTTCAAAATCTTAAGAATATATCAAAAATACCTTTTGTTTTTCAGTTTTGTCAAATCCACATTTGAGTTTTGTTTCTAGAGGGTAGGTCTTGGGAGAATAGAAAGAATGTTAAGACATCTTAATAAAACGAAAATGTTCACATGGAGTCTAATATTCATGAAATGATGTGAAATATTAAATGTACAATATAAGAAATTAAAATTCAACTTTGATTTCTGAAAATATAATGGCAGGCAATGAATCCAGGAATCTTTGAATTGTGCAAACGTACGTACATTGTATATTTAATGACTTAACAATTACTATTATTTCTTGAGGTATACTATGATTTGTTCCCGTAATAAAATAGACGATGCCTCAAATTAATCAATATCTTAAATACCGAGATACTGGATTATGGTGCGCTTAAAATGTACCTAGCTCACCCTACGCAACGGAGAAAGTCGCAGTTCACACTAAGGATTGGAAATCCGCAGGTGACGTAATCGCATTCCACACACCAGCTCACCCATTGAGCACCGATCGCCGGTTCTTCGAGCGCCGGCAGTTTTTATTCCGGCCGAAAGGATTTGCCACGTGTTTCCTTCCAGGGGATTCCCCGGAGAGATTACCTCCCAACTGCAGACCGATTCCCGCGGGGGAGAGAGCGCGGGTGGAGGGGGGGGGGCTGAGGAGGGCGGACAAGAAATCAATCCCCGTCAGGCGCCGATCGCCTCCTCTCTTTCTGGGTCAAGTGGGGCGGGGCGGGGCGGGGGCAGGTTCCAATACACTTTGCAGCGACGCTATTGGCAGCGGCGCCGCCTCCCAAATACGCGCTAGTACACAAATGTTGCCCGTCACGCGCCTGAGTCGTAAATTTTCGCGGGGTGAAGAGCGGGCTCTAAATCTGGGCGCGTGGGCGATGTGCCCTCGCCCACCATCGCCCACTGCCCGACGGCCGCGCGCAACCCCTCCCCGCGGCCGGATGTGACGTTTTTGCGCGATTTATCTGCGTGAACCCAGACAACGGCGCTAATTGAATGGGTGTAAACAAAATTCTGTGTTTGTTCGCGAATGCAAATCTGTGGATATGGAATGCGAACGATGTCGGGATTGTGGCAGATGCGCGGGAGGGGGGGGGCACCCCATTGCGGATGCAAATGCGAAGACAATGAAAAAGGTCGCAGGCGGCTGGAAGAAGGGGAAACACGTAACATGTGAAGACACAACGCAAACATCGACTTGCGGACTTACAGTCGCAATGACACAATACCAATTTTACAGTTTTTAATTACGTTTTATTTATATATTTATATATTTAACGCCCTACACAGCAAAATGTGTCATGAAAAGTTGGGACGAAATACAATCTGCGCACATTTTGTTGAGCTGCAGAATCATAACCACTTCCTGCACTTACTAGAATTATGAAGATAGAAAGAAGAGTTTTTGACAAGATTAAATAACAAGGAATATTCCTATTTTCTTGCTAAACTTGCATGACTATCACAGATACACGACTGTAGGGGAACTAATGAATGACAAAAAAACCTATTTATGTAACTTTTATTACCAATATATTAATTATCACTACAAGAATAAAGCTCGTCCTTGAAACAAAGGGCCGAATAGAAGACTTCCAAAACAAAGACAAAACGAAAGAAGAAAGAAGAATCTGAGAAACGCGAGAGGGGTACACGCGCACATCGGTGGGCGGACCGGCGGCGTCTGCCCGTGCGTGTCACATATCCGAAGAGCGAGCGAGCGAGCCAGCGTTGGCTGCCGCCGCGACAGGAACGCACACACGCGGCTGTCAGAGCAGCGGCGGTGGCGCGGGTCGCTTCCCCTGACAGCTCCGCCCCTCCCCTCCCCTCCCCCCACCCCCCGCGCACTCCGCCGGAGAATTTCCGCCGCTCCACGTCGTTGGAGAACGTACGAGAACCAGAGGGTGAAATTCTTTCCTTCCTTTCCTCTCTAGTAATCGACAACTTACATATGTTTGATGTTCTGGGAAACAAACGGTAGGCCCTTGGAAAAATATAATTTTAATACACAACGTATCAAGAAGTTAATGGAATTGCCGTCGTAATCAGAGTGTATCGGAATGCTGAAGCTAACAATTTCACAATTAAAGTAAAGAAGCAGATTGTTCATGAGATAGCACTGATATTTGTAAGATGCTTATATCATGGAAGCACAAAGAATAAATAATTCCGCGACAGTCATAATTTGATTTCTGTGATTTCAATATAGATAGGAGAGCTGTAAGGCGAGCACTTAAAAAGGTATGGATTGCCTACTACTTTATGACTACTTCTTTCATCATATACTGACATGTGAATGGTTTCTGATGTAAAACAAGTATTGAAAAATATTGAACCAAACAAAGTTTTATGTTGCCGATCCGAATGGTCGATATCGTTAAGGCAGTAGTGTCGTAGCGATCTCGGACCAAAGGATCGCTGGTTTGAGTCCCGCCTCGGGCATGGTTGTATGTGTGTTCGTCCTTTCACCCCCTATCATCATCATATCATGTCTTGTCATCTTCACATTTACCATATCGTTAACTGCAATCGTGGTCGCTAGTGACATAGATGTTGACGATACCTTACATTACAGAAAAAAAAATTGTTACTATTCGAACGTTTACAGAACAGACAGGTACAAGAAAAGATCAATAAAAATAAAACAAATAAATTAAAGCAATACGAAGACACTCGTGTAAATGATCCATATAAAGCGAATATGATTTTTAATTAAGTAATATTTTTGCAGATTGCGACACTGGGAACACCATAAATGCAGACTACAAGACAAAGAAGAGAAGTATCGATAAAATCAGGTAATAAAACACTAATTTGTTACACATATTAAAGTATAAACTTTCGATTTCGCTTCATCACTTATTCGTTGTCGCAAACGATTATCGGCATTGCTTCATAAGGATCTCATAGAACTTTACCGCATTATTTTCGCAAAACCAGTCCAAAAAATGCTTTATTATCACGTTGAATGAATGTGAAGAGTGCTGACCCGGCGTGAATGGCGACGGATACCCCACACCGCCCGCACCGCCTCAACAGGTGAGCCCGCATGCGTCACCGGCGGCGAGTAACCTGAGCCACACGACCGCCTTCTCACCCCCTCCCTCGCCCCTCCCCCCACCTCCCCTCCCGCGGCGTCACACGTCGCGTCCGCCACCGCCGCCGCCATCGCCCCCATGGCAGCCTCCGCCGCCTCCGCCGCCGCCGCCGCCGCCGCCGCCGCCGCCGCCTGTGCCCCGCGCAGACTCGCCGATTCACCTGTCCGTCACAGAGCGACGAGGGGGCGTCCGGCGACGCCGTGGAGGACGAGTGACGGCCGGATAATGCGACCCGCCCACCAGACGAACCTCCGCAGAGGAGGGGATAAAAAGCGGGTTGCCAAGACTTAAGACACACTGACATCGCCTACTGTTGCCCGCTGCTTGGGAGCCTTCAAACAAATTCAAATATTTAACGATAAATGGGGAATGAGGAAAAGAAGAAATTCGTCTAAAACGCAAATGCATTGGTTGTGCCTCATCTACATCAAATATTTTAAAAAAATGTGATTTTGGAAGTGGAAGAACGAAAGAAAGAAAAAAAAACATCAATTGATCAAATTGATCATAAAATTATTAGTTTGTCAATTTTTCCAGTTTTTGTTGTGGTGAGAAGCGTACAAGAATGGAATAAGCTTCCTCGGATCATGTATAACAACACATGATATTTCCGAAAACAAATTTCAAATTCAGTTTACATTAACTAGGATGTGTCCGTATATTTGAGTTAAAATGTAAGTTTTTGAGGATCAAAAACCAAGAATATAAGTTTTCGCTGCTGTCAGCCACACTAAAAGGCGGCTCAAATGACACGGTCACGTGTCTTTCAGAAACAATTGATTATCAGCAAAATGTCCAATAATGGAGCAAATCTCTTCATCGAGGTGAACCTTTGAAACAGTTTTCAGTGAATGTCTCGATCTCCGCTCATTAATTTGATTGATTATTATTGAATGTTTCCTCTTATGGTCATTATGTGGTATGTTATGCTCTTATGGTATGTTATGTTCCTGGTGATGATGATATCCCCCCTTTCCTAGAACGGGATATACGGTACTGGTAACGGTACTGGCACATTGCCTGACTGTGTTTTCTTCGATCAGGTGTCTTCTACAGTGCTCCCCACTGGGGCAGCTCTATGCTTTCGACTGTCTTTCCGACACGTGTGGTAGTGTAATGTCTGAAAGTGTGAGTGTTTAAGGGGAGAAATAAGGACAAGAATTATGAAGAAAATATGGCACGCGGTCCCTTTTTTAGGGTACTGCTCCGACATTCAACTGGAATTGATCGGGGATAAATACCACTTAAAGCTGCAGACCGTAGAAATCTCCTCCAGAGAGTGGTTGAATTCCAAATATCTATGTGGCTACGGTCGAAAATCTTTCCTGTTTGAACCATGAAGACTGTAAGAAGGAGATTCAACTGTTGGTGGGGGTAAGTATGAAAAGTTAACTTCAGCCGCAACACGAGGTCAATCCTTTAAAGAGTGTTTCGGTCTATGACCAAAACGCTCCTGTGACAAGGTAGCTAGGTCATCTACTCTTACACTCACTAAAGTATAGACGACGTTGGTCAAGAACGTGTATTGGCCAAGAAAAGCCGAGGTAAGTTCGTTCATTCGCCGCGTGATGTCGCTGAAATTCAAGTGTGCCGGAAATTTTTCGTTCATACCTACAACGCCGGAGCTGACCCGCGTTCTTGCGATCTTCACAATTTCGATGTGTGTCTCGCTGGGGCCCAATGGCTGGCGGAGGTGGCTGACCCTAGCGGAGCGCGCGTAACCCGAGGCGCGCTTCGCTTGGCATCGCGCCGCGCCGCGCCGCGCCCCATCGACAGCCGATCGCCGCTGTTTGCTCGGCGCGCTGTCAGCCCCCACCCTCCCCCCGCCAGGAAGCGCCTCTTCGCGTCGCGTCGCGTCGCGTCGCGTCGCGTCGCGTCGCGTCGCGTCGCGTCGCGTCGCGTCGCGTCGCCCCGAGAGCCTCGGCGCGCGAAGGGATCGTTAGCACGACGGCGGCGGTTGAGGCGGGGGCGGCGACAGGCGCCTGTCACGCAAGACTCCCCCCCGCCCTCCTCGACGCGCGCCGTGCCTCCGGCACTCCGTTCCCCGACCGCTCAACGCCAGGCGAATTGGCTGCTCCGGAGCAACACGGCGCCCTCTTGGCGCTGCGTCATCGTGAGGGCAAGGTCGCGGTTTTGGGGAAAATACCAAAAAAATAAGAAATTATATATCTTTAAAAACATTTAAATACTGCATGTGACTATAGATCAGAAGATTAATATGTGCAAGTTACTGAACTTGGAACAATTGTGGTTCAAGTTATCTAGGCTACCCGGGACGAGCCGCGTCACTGACAAACCGCGGCTCTTCCCAGATAGCCTACATATCACAAGCTCCGGCCGCGGAAGCCTACGCAACCAATTGTCGATGCGAACACTTGAAAATATAACGTTTTTCCATCAAGAACCGAACTACAAATTTGTTTTTACTCTCTCTCGCTACTACAGAGAGAAAGTCATGTAATCCTGCGCGGAAAAACGGCGAATTCTGCAGAATAGTCTTATTGCGGAGCTCTGCTAAGGAAAAAATAGATAAATCCAGTTGCTAAATGAAGAAAAAAGTATAAATGGCCAAATTTAACGTGAAAATATGGGCGATACAGTATGTACTCTTTTAGCATCCCTAGTTTTAATATTGATATCAAAATATCAACCCCTTCCTCTGTTCCTCTCTCCAAGCAACTAGCAAAAGACAGCTTCACATGTGCGCATAGTGAAGCTACCTTTATGTTCAGAATTAAAAAAGGAGCCATCTCAGCTATTATTCAATGTTTAAACGAAACTGGACTAGAACCTGAATAAGATGAGGGCC
This sequence comes from Gryllus bimaculatus, assembly GCA_017312745.1. Taxonomy (NCBI): domain Eukaryota; kingdom Metazoa; phylum Arthropoda; class Insecta; order Orthoptera; family Gryllidae; genus Gryllus; species Gryllus bimaculatus. The sequence goes on from BOPP01000094.1 coordinate 3,122,221, forward strand.
ATTTACTTAGAAGCTAAAGTACATTATTTTTTACATGCCTGTTTAGACGTTTCAAAAATATACATTACAAATGTTAACTAGTATGTTAGTTATAATTTCTAAAATAAATTGCATGTTCCGTCCATAGTTACCTGCGATATTCTTCCCACTTTATGAGTTACTGGATCCAATGCTGGTATCCATTTGCATAAACTGTATCCGGTCTTTTAGACAAGTTCACATGTATAGTTACCACACCATGGATTTGTTTCAGCGATAAACTGAAAAAGTTAATGGGAATTTAACTTTCTGCTGATAAAATGTCGTATGAAGAAGAAAATATATGTTTAGTTTTCCGTGTTAAAAAAATGGATATAACAAACGAAAATTAATATTTTTGAACTAAAACGTTTTTAGATGAGGGCGAGCAGTTGGCAGCAGTCGGTGTGTGAAGTGGCTCACTAGTTCTACCGAAAGGAAATAATTGTTTTGCGTATCGCAGTCCTGGACGATGTAGTCACTTTCAGGACAACCAGCTTCTTAAGTAATCATATTTGCCAGTATATGGTTGCACTTCTTCACTTTTATAGTACCAGTTAAAAATAATTAGAAAGTACGAAATTATGCGCTTTTTCTCAATATATTTAAGCAACTGCTCGCATCTGAGAAGGTTTTTAATATCAATTTACAATTTGTTGAACATTCTTGTCTTATTTATACGAACCCCTCTAAAAATATGCAATGTTTATTTAACATTCAAACACATTTTTATCGTCCTATTCCCGGCAATATACTTTTCTCCGAACACTCTCAAAGCTTTTCGGTCAAAGTGCGAATAATTATCGACAATTTCTTTTCGCATCTCACCTGCAACGACCCTCCATCTTTTTCGACTTTTCTCACCCCGTCGGTACCTTTCGGTCCCACCCACTGAATCGTCTGCAGCCTTGAAGCGGGAGGGCTATGGCGCGTATTCCTTCACCCTCGCCGCCGCCGCAAAGCCATCCAGGGCCTGCCTGTCAACGCCTGCCTCGCTCCGGCTCAGCGGCCAAGGCCGCGCCCGGAATCGGAACGCCAGCTACGCTGCTCGCTGATGGGTGCCGTCGCCAGGGGAGCCGCTTTCCTTTTTTTCGCCATGATGGTTCCCCTGGGGGGAAGAACGCGCGTCGATTTCGGGTTGTAATTAAGATACGAAAATCACACTTTGTTTTAGTTCAAATAAAAGTGTGCTATGCCGGACAGTTTTCATAATGTAGCTGTATTTTTGAAAAATCGCATCCAGGGGTTGGATTGAACCCAGTTTCAAATTGATTCTTCACATATCAATTTGAGATGGTAATTGTGAAGATGCGATCAATACAGGGTGATACGTTTCATGCTCATAAACATCATCATCCAATACCGTTTGGATATTGTAAAGATTAAAAATATATGAAGCGTTTTACTGGCAAACACTTCAGTAATGAAGTACAGAATCAACCGATTTATCTGTTAGATAGTATGTTACAATTAAGAAACTGTATCAGAATGTGCACCGATCTTAGTCGATGGCTATTGGCGCGACAAGCAGTGGTGCTAGATGGCAATGCAGACTAGTTCTAAAAGAATATTCCGCTATTAACAATTATTTTTACAACCAAGAACTCAAAAACAACGATCAAGGCATGAATATTCATGCAGTTACAAACTCGCCAGTGGAGTGTGTATGGGTGAAACGAATCACTCTCTATAGCATTAGATCCATTTTTTATCCGTTTCCATTTGTGGGTTTATTACAACAACGACTAATAAAATTTTGTTCATTTATATTGAAATTGGAGCTTTTAATGTTTGGTTTAGCCAGCTATACATGTTAATTAAGTCTCTGAGCCCTCATCCTACATTCTCAATTCATTTAACATTGATTTGCAGCCACGATTTACTAGCCGCAGCATTAATTTGAAATATGGATAGGAAAATGGACGACATCTTTCTGGTTATTGCCTTCTTATATCTTTTCATGCTTTTATCATTGTAAATAAACGTATTCCCAACATTTGAGCTTCAGAGACAGTCCGTGTGCATGACTCACCTAACTACGTCCTACTTTCTGTGAGTAACGTGCAAATTGTTCATAGTATTACGGCAATAAAATCATATTTTACATGAAGACTGCTGCCTCCCACTCCCTGTTTCCCGATCCGGCCGTTCAGAACGCAGTACTATGACACCGCCACATTAACCGTGGTCCGTGTGTGCTGGAGTTGGCCGAGGTCGAGCTAACGGCACCGAACGCCACCCAAGGCAGAACAGCGCAGATCCTCTCACCAGCCGCCCCATAAACGCGCTCCCAGTGCACCGTGCGTTGAGTAGGTATCACTCGGAGGGGTGAGGTCTCACCCGCGATGCGGAGAAAGAACATTTGGGGGCGCGGCGGAGCGATGCGGAGCGGGGATGGGTGGGGCGGAGAGAAGTGAAGGGCGGCAAAGAGCAGGGGCGGGGATGAGAGGGGCGAGACGAAGTTGGACACACCGAACGGTGCGGAATGAGGTGGGATGGGCGGGGCGGGGAGAGCGGAGAAGGAACGTTTCCGGAGAGCGGGGCGAGCGAGGGCGAGGCGGGGAGTGGCGTTGCGAGGCGTGGCGTGGCGTGGCGTGGCGTAGCTTGGCGTGGCGTGGCGAGAAGAGGCCGCGAGAGGCGCGGGGAAATGGTTAGTGCAGCGAAGGGGCGGGGGCTGAGGGCGGGATTGGTCGGAACCACCGGGCGGCGTCCTGTTGGCCAGATATTTCATTACAACTTCATTATGATCACAAGGACCGACTTGCGGCTCTAATTATTGGGCGGCCGTTAACAATCCGACACGAGCGCTAGTGACTGCGGGGTGGGCGGGGCTGAGGGGGGAGTGATAAACGAGTGGGGTCACGGTGAGCGACACGGCCGCGCGCCGCGGGTCGAAGGCCACCGGAGCTCCCCCCCCCAACCACCAGACGCGCACCGCCCTCCTTGCTACCACTATCACCCGCGCCGCCCGCACGGCCTGCCCAGATTAGGCGTTGCTGCTGCAGCGGCTCGTTTGCTTCATACAGGTACTCTCAGTTAGTAAGTAGGAAGCTTACTAAGAAATCATGTACCTAGCACAAACAGTTCGCGCGCGTACCTCCTCTGCTTTATAGAGTTGTCGATTTGAATCTTGTATATCAGTTTTTTTTTCCTTGCGATGGTAGTTCGATTGTCACGGACAAACCAACACTTGTCTATTTGGTTTCAGTTAAAAGTTTCAGATCATAATTATTTGAAATAAAAAGAAATAGCAATGTAAGTAAGCGATGTTTGTGCATAACGACTTGGGTCGATCCCACTGTTAGGCGCCCTTGCAGCATAATGAAGCAAATCATTTGCCTTTGGTGACAAAACAAACAGCATAATTATATTCAGTGATGAATCATAAACAGCAATGGCGTACGTCACGAAAGCGACGCCTCTTCGGAACTGTCAAGAACACTACTTTGCCGCCACAAATCCTTTAGAAATAAACATTCGTTAGGGAAGGTAATTTAAAGCAAAACGTGTTTTGTATTTTTATTTATATTATTCGATTAATTTCAATTAGGAAGTAAAACCGTGTTTTAATGCTTATGAATGGAATCAACAGGCTTGTTTTCTTCAGCAGTGGTAACACCAATTTCTATTCAGCAACAGTCAAAAAATGTCATCTCACAATACGAATACTTCAATACTTACATAAACTAACTTTCGTTATAAGAAACATCAGTTTAGTCCTGTCGGTTGAAAATTTTTCTTTCTTTCCCAAGCAAGTGGAGAAGATCACATTTCTCTGCAAAGCATTAAACCGTTTGGACGCGCAAAGGTACCATTAACATTTTATTTTTTGCATTCGACCATCCTGCGCCTATTTCCGCTGAATCCGCTTCGCGCTTCGTAGGGTTTGGCAGTTGCGCGTGCACGTAAAACGCGCGTCCAGGTGGCCGGAGACGCCTTGCAAAGCGGCGGACAGCGCCGCCGTCCACGAGTAAGCCTGGCTTTGCGCGGGCGGGCGGGCGACGGCCGGCCTCTTCACAGCGGCCGTGACAAATTTGTTGTTCGGAATTAAGCCTGCCAGAGAGGAGGCGCGCGCGTCGCGGCCGGGACGGGGGGAGGGGGGGTCGAAGGGGCGGGGTGCAGAGGCGCAAATTGCGAGGAAGGCAGGCGAAGGGGCGCGGAGACGGGTGCCGCAGCTGGACAGTTAGCAACGGCGGTGCGGCGGCGGCGATGGGGCCGCGAAGTGGAGGTGGATGTGGTGAGACGCAGGGAATCTAGTGTTGGAAGTGGAGGCGGAGGCAAAAACGTAGTGGATATGAAGGGGCGGGAGGCAGCGGTGAAGAGAAAAGGTGCACGCGAGGGCCACGGGCGAGTGGCTGTGGGATCGGAGGCAGGGCGGGGGGGGCGATTAGGACCGGCAGTGGCCGCGAGCGGGGCCGGTGGGGCGGCGCGGGGTAGGGTGGAGCGGAGTGGAGCGGGGCAGAGCGGGGCGAAGGGGATGCGGTATGCCGGGTGGGGAACGGGGCGAGCGAGGGAGCCATCCCGAGTCTCTCATAGTCTTACAATGGGTTTTCTCACTGCGTGTCGTCTACCCTTCGGTGACAACACACGTCTTCCTATAAGCCGTGGGGAACTACTGTGGCCGGAGGGCCAGGGGCGGGACGGAGCGGGGCGAGTTTGGCATGGTGGGGATGGGTGGGGCCGGCCGGCTAACGAGAGCCGAGGTTCCCACTGGACAACAGGGCGGGGCGCTGCTGGAGCGCGAGGTGCAGAGCGAAGAGTGAGGTTTGAGGAGTTGCCGGGGACGTAGAGGGTGGAGGGAGGCTTAAGGGGAAGTAATCAAGTTCGCCCTTGAACGTACGTTTCACGATGAAAACAGAAAGCAGATAAACAAATGTGCCTTGGGTCTTGAGAATGAGGTCGTTTTACAGGTTAATGAGAAAGGAGGGCAAAACGTGACAAGTGAGTGAGAGTTAAAAAAGGGAAGTTTGAGGCGGATAACAGAAAGGACAAAAGTTGTTGATGTTCAAATATTCGGAGGAGAAGATAGGCAGAGAAAGAGAGAAGAAGTGCTGATGAAAGCAGAGGAGACAGGTGAGGAAGCAGTCAGTGGAAATTAAGGTGAGGATTAGAGTCAGTGAGGAGAGACACAGAGAGGGAGGAAGAGAGCAAAAGTGTCCAGGAATGAGGGATTCAGGGAGAGAAAGACAGGGGAGAGTGGAAGTGAGAATGGTGAATCAGAAATTAAAAGGCAGGCCGCTGGGCGAAGCGGGGCGAGAACCGCCGCCTCTCTCGAGAGGATGCCGCGAGGGCAAGGCGCGGCGCCGGGCGGGGGGCGTCCGTGGCCGGCTTAATCGACGCCCTGATTGCCTGGCCACTCGCTATTAGGCGCCGGCCCGGCCCCGCCCGGCCCTCGCCGAGACGCTGTACTCAATTATAGCGGTACGAGCCACCGGCCGCGCCACGGGTGCCCAACGACCGCGGCGCTCGCCCCCGCCCCGCCCGCGCCCCCGCCTCGCAAAAACAACCGCGTGAGAAATGGCGCGGCGCCGCCCAACTGGCGACATTAGGCTGCGATAGGGATTGAGTGAGCCGTGTCCCTTCAACGACGCCCGTAAGAAAGGGTTCAACGCTCTGTCGCTTCGAAGCAGCAGCGAAGGAACTGTTTAGTTTTTCTGTAACTTTTCTAGACCGATCTTATATGAGATGACAGTCTTTTCCGATAACATATAAGATGATAGTGTTTTCTAGACTATCATCTTATATATTATTTCTAAAACGTGTTATATGCACATCCCTTTTCCTGATGAACTACTCAATTTATTTCAGCAAATAAGGTGTTGCTTGAAAGCTGGACTTCTTGATGACTGCACGTGGAACTTACATATTTGTATATACTATATAAACATTAATAATATATTAAATAGAAATGTCTATATCAAGTTCAAACTGAGATGTGTTAAAATCTAGTATGAGATTTAGTAACCACATCTGGCCGCACTGTGGAATCGAAGTCGCAGCACATCTTTTGTGTATGAAGACTTTAACAGTTCGGTGCAGTTACAAGAAACATTCGTATTTTTCAATTTTGTTGTTGTGTTTCCTCGACACATCTTAACTAGTATTAAATATCTAGCAACGACGAGGAGGAAAACGAGGTGAACACGGCAAAGTAAAGTGGGTACGAGCGGGGTCAGCCGATGCAGCACAGGGCGAGGAGTGTGGAAAGAAGAAGGGTGGATTTGGGCAGTTCGTTGTAAGGCAGAGCACTTTACAGCGGGGATACACTTTAGGCAGAATTCATTCCTTTTCCTGGCTGAATAGACGCGATTTAATCGCACGGGTTTCCCTTGGTGGATATTAGATTCCTTAGAAATTTCACAGGCAAAAGGTCAGAACTTGTTCTTTGTAATATCTTAAATTTTCTTTGGCTAGTTTGATTTATTTCAACAATATATTATATCACAATGTAATAGTAGTGGTAAGGTTTCAATAAGTTTACATTAGAGGGAAATACCGTCTACTTATGACTCAGAATTAAGTTTTAAAAATTGTACGAAAGGTGAATAACAGATGGGAAAATTATCTTGATACATTCTTTTTTCATTTTCAGAATTTATCTATATTCTGCAGCAATATCTTGAAGACGAAAATATATATTACTGATGTTTCAAATCGAAGCAAGACATTGAACTTTTAAAATAAAATTACGCAGTTGAAAGTCTCAGTGAAGCACTGCTTCGAAAGCGGCCTTGATAGAATCTACCCTGCACCAGACCAAAACGCGCACGATTGTCTTCACAGTTCAGAATCTCCCACCCCCTCTCTCCAAGTCCTCGAAAGGGTCTCCTACTTCGCCGCAGGCCGGTCTCGACCCACCAGTTACTAGCTAATCCAATTACGCAACGAACTTTTCTAAAAGCAGCGACGACTTGCTCAAAAGGCTAACGAGGAACGACAAGCCAAAGCCGCGAAAGTAGCGGCCAGTGCACTTAATGCGCACGCTCCGCGCGGGCCTCCCACCCAGCCCCTGCCACCGCTCAAAACAGGACAATAAAGTGCGCCCCCCCTCCCCCCGCCCACTGCGCCTGATCTACGCTGATGCGCCGCCGACGGACCCACTCGCCGCCGCTCTGCGCGCGCTTTACAACGCAGGTCCCAGCGCAAAGTGCACGGCTTTTTCCTTGCGGACGAGGCCTTGTTTCCATCTAGTAACTGTGAATGTGTAAGTAGCCGCTCGCGTGCCATGCCGTCGACTACGTATCTCCGCGCCGAAAAAAGGCTTAATGGCCGTCTAGATGGCGTCGCTAGTGAATGGTTCGAAACCCCGAGCTGTTTCGCTAGAGGAATATTTTTGTGGGGAGGCCTTTCGGCGGGCGGGATACAGGAAAGTGAAGGAAAATAAGACTTGTGATTTTTTTACATGGTGTCCCTTTCTCATGCCATGTTCGGCTCGAAGCAAGATATTTTATAGGAAAGTGAATCAGCATAGGTAGAATCTGTATTCCGAAAGGCATATTATTAAATGCCAATTACCAAAACGGATTAACAACATCAAACCAAGAGAAACAGAAGATATTTAATGAAATATTGTAAACTGCCCAGTTTGGACTCATCAGTATTATATAATGAAAAATCCGTACAAAACATTTACTTACGCAATAGCAACGCATGAATATCCACTGAAGATATCATTTTTAAGGTTTAAGTTCTTCATCGGTGTTAATATTTCGACATAAGGTAAAGAAGTACATTCAGTTTACAATTAAATGCATTTTAGTCTTAAAATAACACATTCAAATATTAAGGTATTCCACATACGAATTATTATTCCAGTAGTTTTAAAAAATGAGAAAGTGGTCAAATGAATAAAGATGGGTGAAGAATGGCAAAATTAAGAATATTTTTTTAAAAATACACATACAAACACATAATGGAAGCCAACGATTTAAAATTTCACTCTTACTTTACATCGATTCACATCGAAAACGATGACATAGCTCGATGCTACCTAAATGACATAGATCTCGTCGAAGACTGTCGCTTGCGTACTAGATTATAGCATGCTTAGTAGATTATAGCCTTCGTAGTAGATTAACGCCTGCCCAGCAAACAAATAATGCAAATAATACTGCAGAGACAGCAGATGAACCTATGAAAGAAAACACTAGTCGATCGAAACGCTGGTATAAAGACGTGTCAACGTGCTACAACCGCGTCGAAGCCTCGAGTAGGAGTGCTAGTGCGGAAGGGCGCTCCCTACACACTGCTCGTGAGGGTTCCGCGAGGCTCGGGCGCGGGCGGGCTCACGAAGGGCGGCGTCCGGCGAGGAGAAGGCGGCCAACGCGCGGGCGAAAGTAACGGCTGCGCAGAACGCTCCTCGCCAGCCTGAATGGACGTAATAGAACTACGGCCTCCCCCGTCTTCTATTTTAGATTTCTGGCATCGGTTTCTCCCAAAAAGAAAGAAAGCGCCGAAAGTCGAGAGTCCCCGCATGGATATTCGGCTTGACACGCAAGAAAAGGGCTAAAAAGAGGAGGAAACAAAACATCGGCGTAAAAAAAGAGGGGGAGACAGGGCGATGCAGAAGTGGGCGAAATAAAGAAGGGGCTGCGAGAATAAATTAGGGTGATGCATGGCGGCGAGCGGGCGGCTTGGAAGGGCTCCGGAGC
>BOPP01000094.1:3130903-3171158 GCA_017312745.1 Gryllus bimaculatus
TGACGGCTGCTTCTCTGCAGAGATAAATCCGATTTGCATGGGGCGTTCGTCGAGCGCTAATACGCTAACCCGGGCCTCCCCGGAAGTGCCGGTTCTCGTTACGACGACACGCTCTTATTAGCTTTTGTGATGCGCCGCTGTTTATGGGGGCGTCGCGGCGGCGGGGGCGGGGGGCTGCCGCAAAGCAACGCAGCGGCGCGCGTGGGCTGGAGATGTCAAGGGCCATGCAGGGAACCCCGACTCCCTTCTGTACTGCACCGACACGACACTTACCTTAGCGGAACGCGCCACGACACGACACTTAGCGGAACGCGCCAACAATATTCGCGGTTGCAATGCAGTGCCTAATGATTTGCAGCACAATAAAATGTTCAGAGTGGAGACACAGTTTATTATTTAATACCGACACTGAACTATTATTTAATTGAATACCGTTTTAATAAAATGCGTATATAAATAAAAAAATAAGAATGAATACTGGATGTACAGATCTAGTTGTTTCCTAATTCTAAATATAATTGAATAGTGATATATCATCTTAATTTATAAACATTTACTAAACGAAAATCAATATTTATATTTTTGAACGGCTGAACAAGTACAGATTAATATCACTTAGTATATTAATACTTAAGTCTTTCTAGTAGATGTTGAGTCTGAAGATAAAGAAATAAAGATAAAAGGAAGGCGAAATAATGTTAGAGGGATTAAAAGAAATGAAATGTTGTATCTTAATAAAAAGACGCGGTGTCAAAAGAAATGAAAAGTCTAAACAATGACCCGACTTTCAAGGAGAACAATTTATTTTATTAAATGAGGAAATATAATTAAATATTCGACGCAAAGAAAAAATGTTTCAAAACAACTATTCAAAAGACGAAAGGCACTGAAATTTCGGGAGGTTTCGTTGTGAAATCACCACGGCATCTTATTTTCTAATCTAGCTAAGCAGGACTGGTTTGAACAATGTTGCACAAATGAGAATTCTCCGGCCCGGCTGACCGGATTTGGTCATTTTTACGATTAATTTATGAATAATGCCGTCGCAGAGCTAAAACACGGTTCCTCCTCCGTGTTGTCCGACATCATTGCCCCCAGGCAATAACCTGATTCCCTACTTGGTCCATACCTTACGATCTCCGGTCCTTCTGCAAACACACGAGTGAGAGACCAAGGGTTTGGGTTAGGGTACAGAAGAATGAAAAAAAAAACAGTTTGTTAAAACACATTCTCTTGAAATGTCCGATACATTCTTCCTGACGGCTCTCAGCCATTAATAAATCTCCTGGCAATTGCGACAGATCACCCGCTAATCCGCCGTATTTCCTTCCGATTGGAGGCATTATTTGGCGGCGCCGCGGGGGAGGGCGCTCCACCCCCGCACGTGTGGCGGGGTGGCGCGCCGCTTCAAATCCGCGTCTCCGCCTCATAAATCTGGCGGCTGCCGCGGATTAAGCCGCTCCGCCGACGCGTCAGATTCAAAATTATTAATTTCGCTGGGCGAATCCGGCGAAGGGCTGGCTAATATATTTCGCACCGGCGCCGCCAGACCTCGCCCACGTCGCCGCGAGGCGCGGGCTCTCTCGCACGCGACGTGCGTTCCGCCCCCGCCCCCGCTCCGCCCCACTAGCCATCCCGGCCGCCACCCCTGCCGTGCCGCTGACACGCGGTGGATGAGCGGGCTGCTTTTGCCGGGCACAACGGATTAGTCGCAAGGTGCGAAGTGCGGTTGAGGATGAAGGCTCCTTTTTGCAACCTGAGATCTCGTTGACTTGATTGCTCACTGTCACAGTTTTAGAGAACGTGCGATCTATGGCCAGGTACGTTAACACCGGTATCTATTCCGGTTTGACTCACACGCATTTTGGAAAACTAATACGTGGATATAAAAAAAGGTAACGTTTCTGAATTTCCGAAAAATAGAAACTAACAAACATTTCTTTCCTGCAGAAGGGGGTAAATTCAAGGCAGCATATGACAAACATCGACTGTATTTTAAGTATAAGCGTTCCAACTGAAGGAGTGTTTGACGAGAGATATGAAGTTCAACGAGAAATTCAAAAACTCAGAGCTTTGAGTGATGTCAGTTCGACCGTGGTGTATCCGATTCGGAAAAACGTCTACGCTTAGTTTAGGCGGTAGTGTTGTTCACAGACGACAGAGACACGAACAAACAAATAAATATACAGATGGATGGACGAACGTTTCAGAAACCATTTCTTGGCAGCAGGGGATACAAAAACATGTATTTCCGCTCCCCTCTGTAACTCGAAGATTTTCCGCAGCATTACATAACATTCTCTCCACAACATATATTACTCCGTATATACGTACGTATACGAGAAAGTAAAAACCACTATAGATAAAATAGTTATTGTTTAAAAGCAATATTTCATTTTGAGTTATTCGGGGAGCCACTGAAGTATTTCATGGCAAATTGTACATTATTCAATATGTTATTCCAAAATTATAAGGAATTTCATTTTGGATGTTGTAATTTTTGGCATTAAATATAAAAATAATAGGATACATGTGTATTTAATTAAATAACTATCAATGTTGATGATTTAAGTAATGTTTATAATAAACCTCTTAATTGACCCACAATTAACCTACAAAAAACAAAAAAATATATTAACAATATTTGGGTACTATTTTTATGATATGCAGTAAATTATCACAATATTTCACCCTCGCTTTTATTTCGACTTTATTTTCTTCTACTTCAGCTACGTGTTTGGTATTTTTTGCAGTGAAAGACGAAACCGATTTAGTGTGTTTTGCCGTGAAAGGAGAACTTTCAAGACATTTGCGAATAAAATGTTTGTGTGAAATAAATGGAAGTTTGTGTGAAAAACAATATTGTATTCATATTCCGAAGCGTACTAAATATAGAATATCATTTGTAGATGAGAGTTCGAAAATTATGAAATTGACACTGAAGCTGCGGTGTTTGAAATCCCGGCCCACTGCCTCGCCTCCGTCGCCGCCGCCCACGCCGCCGGTCGCGGCGCCGCCCGCTGCCTGTCGCCTGTCACTCAACGCCCGCGAAGCGTCGCGATAACGCCCGATGGCGGATCCCGATATGCGCTTTTTTTCTTCTTCTCCTTTTTCCGCCGTCACTCAGCCCCTCGGCGCATGGCCACCGCGGAATATCCACTCCCACACACTCCCCTCCCCCTCCCCTCCCCCCCTCCGTGACTGGCACTTGTCACCGCAAACCAGCACTCTTACTTCGTTATTAAGCCCAGAGGGGGGGGCGGGGTCTGCGAGCGAAGCGATGCTCGTGTATCACTCGCTGGATGCAGGATTTCATTTGCTCCCAGAAATTGGGTGTCTTCTTCGGGTAATGAACACGACTGCGCAACATGTTCGGCACTTTCGGTGTATTAAAATCAGAAGCTCACTTTCCCAGCGATTTTGAGCTAGGTCATATACGAGAGATTTATTCGCTAACTGTACATATATCCGATGAGCAATTTAGGAATTTTCATTGTATTTCTATAATTACTCTTCCACTCTCTTCTAGTACAATCACTCTTGTTCACATTAACACTTGATTTTCTGTTCAACTATTGGTAATGATAATAGATACTTCCTTCCAAAACATTATTTTTCTCGTTAGACAAAATTATTGCCTAACATTCTCAAAAATACCATGACTGCAACACCATAAAATACCAATTTTCTGAATAAAATGTACATAGCCTATACAACAGCAGAACGTTTAAGCTACTAATACAACAAATGTCAAAGATGATGATTTGGGACAATAATTTCAGAACGAATCAACAGAGCGTATTAAGAAAAGGTTTCTTGAAAATATTATCTATGAAGAATTTATTTTACGTTTTCAGATCAGTTTTTTAACAAATTCACGAACCTATATATAAAGTACCTTCTCTGGTTATAATGAATTCACTTACGTAGAATCTATAATAAAGCTTCACGCCTCTCATGAGTCTACCTTGTCTACTTTCGTTTTCCAAACTCATTTTTCATCTCTGCGATTCCCCATCCTGATATATCCGTCATAAAAATATCTCTCTTCTCGATCTTAGCCCTTCCATCGACCTTTACCATATCATCACACTGCATTTACTCCTCTCACCCAACCAGCTAATGGAAACAGTTTTCCTGCCCGAGTGGATATTTCATCGGGGTTTTTTTGCAGTGCTGCATGCAAAATATACGATAACACTTCTTGATCTCCGTGTACGATTACTGTCTCAGCCTCCAGTAGAAATGTCAAGAGAAATTATGTTGTACGATTTAAATACTAATAAAATAGATGTGAATTGCAAAAATAAAATAAACATTTTCGACTATATTAGACTCAGACGTGAGGCAGCAGGGCCTCAGCAGGAAGCCACCGTAATTAAATATTTGGTACTCACATCTTACTTCATGGAACAGTTTTTCATATTCATGGTACTTGAAGTAAAGAACTGATATTGTGCATAAACTATATTATGTTTTTGAAGTCTTTGTTATGACTGTTTTGGTTAACATATTTAATTTGTTGTTCTTGAGCAGTGTGCGTGCTACATTTTGGAAAAGCATTTGGTAAGTTTTTGTTCAATAGACTTTTTGTCACTAATTGTTATTAAAAACAAATGTTGTTTTGCAACATTTCACGTATGTGTGATACAAAAACCATTGACAGTTTCAAAGTGCAAACACCGTTTTAAGAAACCAAACTTTGCGTAATTATCGCTTAGCTTCGCCTCCATCTCCCCATCCTCCTTGGCCAGCTCCCCCTCCTCGCCTTCCACCTCGTCCGCCTTCTTCTCCTTCCTTCCGCACCTCCCGACCTCCATCACTAATGGACGCCGGGTTCCGGGAATTAGCAGTGACGATACAGCCGCCCCTTCCCCGTAATTAATTGTTCCCGGGCGCCTGCGCCAGATTACGGCCAGCGCTGACACTAAGCGACGGAATCTATTTTAGCTTGAATACGGAATTAGCTTCCGGTTGCATTAATTATTTGACACCGCCCCCTCTTTAATTTTGCGCCACCTCACCGCCGACATCCTCACTGTGCTTGCGAGCCCCGCACAAAGGACACACAAGCCGAGAAAGAGGACAGGAAAGGACGCATTAAGGAATCGAGTGGCGTAATTGAATCAGTTGTTGCGAAGAGTGGACAACGAATAACGCATTCCCTTTGAGCAAATAAAAAGAAATGAAACGCATTCAATGTGGGTTAAAGAACTGAATTCGTTTTGATTCTGTCCGAAGTAGTGCGTCGACAAATCCATGTTTTCTTTGATCTCTGTTATGACGTTATGCAATATTCTGAGCGGATGGTCTAGTACTGCAGGTTTAGATTTTTCGGTACACTGGGAGTGCTTGTTTGAACTGTACAGCGAACTCAGCAGTGCTCAAAGCCTAACATATAAATTTATTATTCACGACATTAAATCCGTGGACACGGAGAGAAACGCAGAAGCAAACAGACAAGAAAAACTCAAATTAAGAATTAGAATACCCGTTGAAAGAAAAAGCTGCTGACGAAAAATTATATATATATATATATATATATATATAAATATATATATATATATATATATATAAATATATATATATATATAAAATATTCAACGATAATTTCAATTCAAAACGATTCAAAATGATAGAAACAATTCAAAATGTTTCATAGAAAAAATATCTGAATATATTAAATTAGCAATCTCCCAGTTAATTAACCACACGCCACGAGTATTGAATACCACTTATAAATATTTGACCAACTATTTCAATCTATTCGTTCCGAATTGTTTCCTTAATAATATTTACACATCTTACACATCACACACACTTACACACAATGTCTGACAATTGCTTCTTTCACAGAAGTGTATTCCATCTTCTGTCGGCACTGGATACTTTATTGTAAGACCGTTCGGCGAGCAATGATGAAAACATTAAAAAATACTTAAAAACGCTTAATAGTATAGAGAAAAGCAGTTCCTATAATTCTCGGTAATAAAGTTCTAATTGATTGCCAGAGTTTGGGTGAGTAGTTATTTATCCCAATAATTTATTAAACGTCCCGCCCGTGCCGGCCCGCACATCCGCTCACCACCGTCCAGCATCCTGTCTTCCCCTTTCCCCATTCTGCACGCCCACTTCCTGCGCTCCTTCCATCTTGGCCCATTGCTCCTTTAACTAATCTCGAAATTCCCCAAACGTTTCAAACTAAGGCACTTGGAAAAGTTACTAACGCTTCCTGGTTTATGCGGAATTCCCATTTACAAAAAGATCTAGCAATCCAAACAATTGTATCTTTCTTACAACACTTAATAAATCATTCTTACACGACTTTCTTACAATATATCATTCTTATAAATCCTTAACTAATCACCAATCCTGTATGCCGAACGTTAGTAATGAAATCACTAAATTCATAGATTAAAAAGAAATTCCCACGCGAGGTAGTAGCGTACTAACAATAATTCATATTTTCTTTAACTCAATTAAAATTAATAAACATAAACAAATATATCAACCATATCTTTAAAGGTACAAACGACCTGAAGACCAGTGACCTACATTTTAAAAAAATTCTTTACACTGTAAGATTCCCATTCAAAGCCACTGTGCAGATCAGTTTGAAATCGACTTTTGCCAGGTAGCGATGTTCCCAGACCTGTACCCTGTTTTCATTTATTATCCGCACCTGGAGGTAAGGGAGCCATGTGGCGAGCATGGCGTATTCCCATATACGAACTAGCTTATTTGGCCTGAGATCGTTTTACGTCACACACCTATAGAAAATGAGACGATTTCAGTTGTTTTTTTTCAAATCTCTGACTGCTTTGTCCTCCGTGCAGGCTCTGCTCGCCCCATCAACATTGACCGCGTCCGGCGTCGCCCGAAAATGCTTAGCCAACACGAAACGTCAGTTTACGTCAAAGCGTGGGGTCATTATTGCACTAACATCGAAGTGTAAACAAATTTGCAGGTAACATGTTTTGGTCGTGAACCCTCCTATTCTTTTGGTTGCTCAAAAGTATTTGAAGGTTCGTAAAATTCAAGATAAATCGCTCCAGTGTTTAAGACATGTGTACTACGAAAGAAATGTGTCTACATTACCGGCATTACATTCCTTCACACATAAGTTTTACTTTCTCGCATACATCGTATTGTAATGCTGCAGCGAAAATGGCGATTTGTTCGACACAAAAAATATTATTCATCCGTATTATAAACCGAATTTGAGGATAATTCTCGTTCCTATACAGAGCATATTTCTCCCTCCAACACGTGAAACAAGAATTGACGTTTGGTGGGTCATTGATACCGAAAAACTGGTTTACGGCAAAGCATCTGTCCGTCTGTCAACATCGCTAGCGGCTAAACCGTAAACAGGATTTTCATCAAAATTAATATATCCCCGGCAATATGACTAATCCCGCTCCTTGACTTTGAAAGTGATATTTTCTGTTCTCGGGGTACTTTACATTAATATTCAGTGACATTTTTTTCTCAAAATGGTTCCAAACTTTTATTCAACTATATCCTCGAATAATGTACAGAACGCTTAAAAACGCAGGGCACAGTTTCATTAAAATACATGAATTTCGAAATTTGCAAAAAATCTAATTTTTTCTTCGACTTTCTCCAACTACAGTTTTGAAGACAGAATTGAGTTTACTTAATAAAATGCATGAAAAACAATTTGATTCAATTATGAGGAGTTGCCGAATATCTCCAATTTAAATGTCAAATTCATGAAAACTGGGTTACACTTTCTGAAAGGAGCATTTTTAACATCCAATTAAAAAAAAATATTTTCCAAATTCTTTACCCCAGTGTTTTTAAAACAATTCATGCAGTTTATCATTAAACAAAGCTCAGTTTTTTGATATTAGTACGTATCGATGCGAATGAAATTTATTTGTAAGAACAATATAAATGTTTGTACACTTAATGAATTCAAACTCGTATCGACATTGTTTACATTGAAATTATTTTGTGAGAATAACGACTAGCACGAATCACTAAATAAGCTCTCATGGTAGATCAAACATTGTTTAATGATAAGTCGATGTCGCTTTTTTACTGCACGTGTTCAAATAAGGAAAATGAGTTCTAAGTGGTTCCGAGATCGATTACTCGATTTTAAAGAGAGATTACTCCAGGAATGGCTCGCTTTGGCGCGTACTGCTTGGGTACTGCAGGTTATGTCCATGCGTTCAAATCGTCAATGCGTTCATTTGCAGTTGGCTCAATAATAACCGGCTTCGGCACTACCTCTTGCAATTGCATCTTCCAAAGTGACTTCCATTTACCTTTCGACCTCCCAAACCATTCTTACAGTACTTCACTTTACTTTCGGTCGCGCCTTGAAAAGAATCTCTTGAAACGTTGCGCAATACAGGAATTCTCTTACAAAAAAAGTTTCAAATTTTTAAGTCGTGATGGTGGGTTCTCTGGTGATCACTTTTTGCCAATGAATTTGTGATGGGCAAGTTTTCATAAGAAAGTTACATATGCGAAGTTTGCCTCTGATGGGTAGACAATTTACTGGTGTTTGGCAGGTCACGTTGTGACACAGTCGCAGAGATTTCATGGAGAAATAATTTCGAAACTATTATTATTGAATTTCTGCACTACAATTATATCCATTATTTACCCAGCTCTGAAAACTGATATGGCAAACAACATCTGTATTTTACATGTACTGTTTACGGTTATGTAAAGCGAATATTACTTTTTATTACTCGTTACGGAATATTATTTGATTAATTAGGAGTTTTTGCACTGAGAAACGAAACAGCAATGGACAGCACTACCGTTCTTCTGCGTATGTGTTGTTCGATTTCCGTATCTGTACACGCGCATACGATCGACATTGCTGTCGATTGATGTACGCTGTGCCGTGCAAAAACTTCCTCTTTCGCGTCGTATTTACACTATTGACAGGGATCAACTGCACCGCAGTGTTGGTACGCCCGTCGAAGAGGCGATCTCCAGCTGTCAGCTCCCGCGAACAGTCGCCGGCCGCGCCGCGAGCGGCCTGCGGGCCAACGACCCCGGCGCCGGAAGTTGCCGGGCCATTACGCCGGAAGTTGGGCGATTTGCGACAGCGTAAATCCGCCTTCGAATTATTATTTAGTCGCGACTGTTCCTCACTGCACCACTTCGCTCCTCCGCGAGCCGCCTCTCTCTCTCTCTCTGTCTCTCTCTTTCCGCCCCTTTCCCTCGTCTCTTTCTCCCGTCCTCTCGCTTCCGCCGGCGCCAGGTCGCCCCACCCCCGCGGCGCCTCCCCTGTAAAATTATTCCAGGCCGTTAAGCCTGTTTTATTTGAATCCCACCGCCTCTAGAGACGCGAGGTAGAAGGAGCCGCCGCCCGGCGATGTCGACGCTGAATTATACATGACCTATTAATAATCGTTCCATTAAAAACGGGGGACTTACACTGCACTCGACGGAGCGCGGCGCGAGCGCGCGAGGGGGGCCGGGGGATTTCGCGGCCCTGCCTGCGAGGGACGGGGCGGCGTGCGCGTGAGGACGGGGCGGCGCAGCCGTCAATGCTATAATTACGCCGGGGGGGGGGGGGGGGCGCTTCGTGGGCTCCGTGATGTATAGACGGGCTTCTCGCCGCGCGTCCCACCTTGCGTGCGTCCTCGCCAACTTTGGGTCAACAAGATCACGGTCCCCTTCGGGGGGCGGCGCTCGAGCGTAAGCGCCTGGAGCGCTCCGGGGTGCGGCCCGGACTTTGCGGCGTCGCGCGACTCCTTTCGCCCGCCCCCGCCTTCAGCCGCCGGGGGGCGCTGCGCGGTCACCGGTGCATATTGATCGGCGGCGAAGCGGCCGCCTCCGAAGGGCGCGTTAACGGGCGGATTCTTGCGGGCAACTTCGCGCCAAGGTCGGACGGAAAAGAAGATTTCGGTGAGCTGAGGGAGCGGTGGAAGGTGGGGGGTTCGTTAACAAGTTTGTTCGCTGAAGGATTACGCGAGAACGACGCCAACTGCGTGGAGCGGCGGGAGGTAGAGACGGAAATTGAGAAGGGGAACGAAATTAACCTGCTGAACGAGCCGCTGCGGCCACGCGGAGGGGCGGAAAAGTCGCGTCGGTTTGGTTGAGTCAAATACGCGAATATTCAATAATTATGCTCGCCTTTCGACCCCTCTCTTCGAAATCCTTGTATTTTGTCAAGACACAATCGAGTTTGCTGAGAAATATTTTCTTTGCATACAATGTATTGTATTCAATTTGTTATATTGTGAATTAATTATTCAGATATAATTCAGGAAATTGTGTTAAATTACAAGACGTGTCAATCTACTACTCTTATTGTTCTGTATTAAAATTATTCATTGATGTTCTATAGAAATATACATAAGTAATCGTCAATTAAAACTGAATTCCTGTCTCCGCATAATCCATGATAACTCTTTCTTGTCATCGTAATTTTTTCTCAAAACGGGCGTTTAATGAGAGAAATGTCAGTAGCCAGAGGAGAAGACTGTAATAATATATTTCGCCTTCTTGAATGTTCACCTTATCTAACTCTAATCTCGAGCTTTCATGAGAAATATTGGCCTGGTTTTATTGAAAACAACTTACAAAGAAAACTAGCAGAGTGCCGCATTACTTGAAGATTTATAAATTATAGTGTTGATTTTCAAGGCCACAGCTTAAAATAAGAGAATAACTATACAACAACACACTAGTTGGTAAAACAACACAACAATAGTAGCCGAACAAGCACAAGCACTCCGGATTCTTCTTACGCAAACACTTGTCGGACCAATCGACAAAATGCACGTATTCTCGAAACTGCAAACAAAACGCGAGCGATTTTGCTGCGCGCGGGCGCTTTTATTCGCCGACGCGCCTTCGCCTCGACACAAGCGAAGGCGCGGCGCCATCGGGTTGGCTGCGGCGGGCGCTCGCCGCGCCGCGTCGCCCTCACGTCCCCTGTTTTATCGCGGTGCTCGCCGCGGCCTCACGTTCACGTAGCCATCGGATATGCGGGGTGGGTCGCGGCGGGGGGCGGTGGGCGGGGCGGGGGCCGTCCTGGAGGGGGTTCGCGCGAACGCGCGCGGCGCTCCCCAAGGGCGCACCCGCTGCCCTCGCCGCCCCCGAGCCGCGTCCCAGCAGACGGCCCCGGCTGGACGGCACGGGACGAGCTGCACGCTTTGAGAGGCAGCTGAGGAGCAGTTGCTGGGCGCTCAAGGGCCGCGAGAGGCTCAGCAATATCTCAAGCATCGGGAATCTCAGGAGTCTGGGAAAATTTCGGAGGCTCGGGAGGAGCTGGTGCTGAGACGCGCTAGAGGTTGGAGAAGCTCTGAATGCACTTAGAGTACTTAGCTGGGTGATGAGGCGTTACCAGTCTCTGAACTGTTAAAATCCAATACGCGAGCAGTACACGAAATGGGGAATAGTATGAATATTATCAGGGAGCGAAGCAAGGGGACGTTGTTGTTGAAGTGAGAATGCGGAAAAGTGTAGATGGGATCTTTGAATTTTGAACAGCAACTGATTTGACAGACCATTAATTAAAGTGACACATTTACATTTTCCCTTCGTGCTGCTAGAATCGTAGTCGAACGGTGAGGAGATTCTGGAATGAAAATGATAATGTTCAAGAAAGTAAAACAAAGCAAATGTTATTATTACAGTTAAATATCTAGAATAAGACCTAGCTTTCAATATTAATTTGCAACGGAACTGTAGTTTTCAAGTACTTATATTTACAATTGAGAAAGTTTTAAAAATATCCTGTCAATTAGGAGTGGTTGTTGAACACGATTAACGGCACATGTAATTATTTTGCCCTTTTTCGTGATTATTTTTCCCATATATCTTAAGTGCATTATCTTTAAATGGTATACAAATAGTGTCTAACGCAATTACTACATTGGTCTTTGTCAACAACGAACTTTCTAACTTCTTCATGCAGAGTGCGGGTTCTCATATGCCCTTTTCATTAATAGCCGAAGACGAAACGGAGTATTCAATTAAGGTCTCCTGAAGAGTTTGTAAAAATTATCTTTAGGTAAGGAAATACTAATTCATTGTTTAGGATTTTTATTAGTAGAACGTTTCTGAACTCTTAGCGATAGATCCGTCTTTCAGTGCTTATAGGAAGATTAAAAAACAACAACTTCGGAATGCAAAAAAGCTAGAAAACTCCAACGTTCTCTTTCAGCCATGCCTATCACGTTTAAAAACTTATTGTAGTACATGATGATGTACAGAACAGTGCAATTGGAGGAACATAGTGAATAATAAAAGTAGTTCTTCAAACAAAAAACGTCGCCAACTGGGCCCAGGGGTAAGGATCGCAAGGGCAGAAAATATTTAAAATGTACGTGCCCTTGGCATAATTTACACACTGGAAATATTTAAACACGAACGTGAGGAAAGTAGTTAAAATACATTGCGAAATAAATGTAGCATTAATTATTAAATGTAAATACTCTTCAAATTCTATTACAAATTATTGTGGGGTCGACGAACTCTCCTTCATTACTGTTCTCAGGAAATCGAAATGGAATTGGCACGTCACAGTTTAATAAGCGCATTGCCAAACCCCAAAAATTCACGCGACTTACGAGAGGAAGGAGATCCCACGACATCCTTACGAGAGGAAGGAGAACACTGGATGAAGGACAGCAACCATCGTCTCGTGGCAGACTTACAAAGGAATATTAGTTCTCCTCCATCAAAGAAGAGGTGTTGAGGAATTATTTGGCGCTAAAATACTTTCAGTGTAGAGCAAACGTTTGCTACGATAGTGTTCAAGGCTCATTCGAGCGTGAACGAAGCTTTTCGCTGCAGCTTCGCAGGCGGAGACCGTCCCTACGAAGTCTTCTGCAAGCGGGGCACATTTCTGCGCAGAGCAGAAGCCCCACGGAACGACGACTGACGCACTTAGTGAGATTTTTGTTCGTTTTCAAACGTCCAGTTCTACATTCACGCGATATACTAATTTTTTTCAGATTTTCTTTTGTTTTTTTTTGTTTTCAAACCTCCAGTTCAAGGGATAAAGAATGATTCAAGAGATCAAGATTTTTGAGATGTCTGATGGTTGAGGCATCTAGGTAAAAAAAATTAATTGTATGTGAAGGGTAAAGAACAACCTGAAATTCAGCCATTTACTAGAGTAAAATAACTTGTCGCTATCTAGAAGTGTTGGATGATACACCAGCACAATGTACCATCTTTATAATAATATATAACAGTCTTATTATCTTAAAAATGTTTCGAAACGCAAATTAATATACGTTGAGTGACAAGCAATTTCATATTAATTTACAAAGCATGAGATCCTGAAAATAGTTTTTAGTTCAAGGGAGAAGATCGTTCTACATCTCTGTCTCTCTGCGTATAAATGGTAAATTTACTCTAGTTTCTATTAGATGATGTAAAATAACAATACTAACTTAGATATAATGATTACCACTTAATAAAATAAATACGATAAAATATTATGATACAGAATATATGAATATATGAAATATAATGATAAATTACATTATCAAGATACAGCAATGGCAAGAACGTCACGAAGACATACCTACACGAGTCAGATTATCGGAGCAGGACGTTTATCAATGTAATTAAGTAAACACACTAGGGCAGTGCTTTTATTGAGAAGTGGATGGGAATCGGAGATATTTTAGCAAGTGCGTTTCAACGTACATCGGTGGGCGTCTCTGATTAAGGCGTGCAAGTGGATGTTGACATTATGTAGTACAAATAATCAATGGAACATGCAAGCTTACGTTTTGTCATGAATTTCAAAGAAACTCTTCCTTACATTACCATAGGGCAATATTAAACCGAATGTTTTTTCGCATTATGTAGTTGTACGTTTATTGTTCGAATTGTGCCTACCACTCCTCATCCTCTTAGCCCTACCTATCTCCATCAAAAATTCCTCGCAGGTGCGCCCTAAACAACAGACGCTTCCATCTGGCAGCAAAGCATCGGTGGCGTCCATTCTCACCAGAATTTACCTCCCACTTTATTCCGGCAGCAGCGTGAACCGCCTGAGACACAACCAGGCATCGAAGACCCGCCGCCTAATGGAGACATTGCACACAATGCCGCAGTTATTTATTATCACATAAATAAAATGCAGCCGATGCGGCGTATGATAGCGTGACAGGCCCTGGAGGCGCAGCGACCACCCTGCGGTTCGCCGTCTCCGACATCAAGATAAACCGGCGAGTAATATGCGCCGATGGAAGTCGAACAGAGGATTAAGCAATTCATCTCCGAAGATTTGGAAACGCGGCGGACAAAAAAGAAGCGAAAAGGAGGAGTGTCTGGGAGAAAGGGGAGGGGCGGGTCGTTCATTGTGTCGACAGCGGAGGCGCGAGCGGGCACACAAAAAAGTGCATAAATAAATAAACGGAACGGCGTTTGTATGGAGTGGATGCCGGGGGAGGGGGAGGTTGGCGTTGCGCAATGCGAGGGTTTTCGAGCGAATGGGGGTGGCGGGGCGTGGGGGGGGGACATACGATGCGGCTGGGCCGTGTCCCGTGCGACCGTCCCGCCCAGAAAGGACCGCGGGGTGTTTTTTCGGACGGGGCTGGGGCAGGTAGCATCGCGGGCACGCCCCCGCGTGACAATATGGCCTGGAGGGGGGCAAGGGCGGGCGTCGAGTGGGACAGGGGGTTGACACATGGGGGCGACGCCCTTCTTGTTATTCGCGAACGACACCCACCCTCTGCTTTGTGGCGGATGTTTGCTAGGAGAATGCCCCAAAAATGAACGCGCACTGAATAGACGTTTGTTTAAAACCTCTATTTGCAATATACTATAGCGCTTCAAAATATTACTCATATCTTAATTTCTCCGATAATACCTATTATCAATTATCTTATTGTATGAAGAAAGTGTGGAAAATATGTAATAAGCTTATCATTTACAAAGGAATATGATGAGTATTATGTTTTAAAAATTACACTTAATAACTATTGCAAATCATTTACACGAAATGTTTGTTTCAATAAGCATTAGATCCGGCATGCAGTTTCATTTACTTAATTCTACTTCCATCTTGCATGAAATTCCTGAGACTTCTAACAGTTGTGAACTGAAAAAAGAGTTCATATAAAATGAGTTCCTAAGAGAACTGCGGTCTCTTCAATTAATTTAATTTACCGCCATTAAATTCAAGCTTAAACACGTTCACTCTTCATGATTCTCGCTTTACAATATAGTATATTCAAAGAAAGACAACTCTCCTCTACACGCAAAATACAGAAATGATCTATTTTAAAAATAATCCCCTATGCACATTTGATATTTGTATTATATTCTTGCATAACTTCTTCTGAAAAATAGTAATCTAGAATAGATCCTATTCGAAATTGATTGATCAAATTCAATGTTAGACTATCACGTATTGCAAGCTCAAGTGGTTATTATGCAGTATTCATTTCTAAACACACCTACATTGAACATAATCTATTCAAATAGGTTCTTAAACAAATTACTTGCTAGGTATTGAACTTGGTAAGGGATTTCAATGAATTCGCTAACGCTCCAAACCCTCCCGATGTGTCACAACTCGCAATGAAAACTTCCACTTGAATGCATTTCCTCGTGCTTCTTAGAACGAGTAGGTAACTCTCCACTCTGCAACTTAGACGGGCAGCAGGGTGCAGCGTTGTGAGCGGGTGGAGCGGGATGGAGGGGAGAAGAGCGGGGTGAGTGGGATGAGCGGGGCGAAGTGAGGAGATCGGGGTGAGCAGAGTGAGTGGATGAAATGGGATGGAGCAGAGTGGAGTGCATGAGCGGGATGGAGCGGAATGGAACAGGGTGGAACAGGGTAGAGTGGGGTCGAGCGGGTAGGAGCGAGTTCGAGTGGGGTGGAGTGGATCGGGGTAGAGTGGTTGGAGTGAAGTGGAGTGAGGTGGAGTGAGGCGGAGTGGAGTGGGGTGGAGTGGGGTGGAGAGGGTGGAGCGTAGTGGAGTGGTCGGAGTGGAGTGGTTGGAGTGGAGTGGTTGGAGTGGAGTGAGGTTGAGTGGAGTGGGGTGGAGTGGGGTTGAGTGGGGTGAGTGGAGTGGGCAGTGGAGTGGGAGCTGGAGTGGGGTGAGTGGCGGTGGAGTGCGGCTGGAGTAGGGGTTAGAATGGGGATGACTGGACGTGCAGGTGGGTGGAGTGGAGTGGGTGGGGTGAAAAGTGGGTGGAGGGGGTGAGGGTAGAGTGGGGGGAGTAAAAGCGGGACGTGGAATAGAGCGGGGTGGAGCGGGATGGAGCGGGTGGAGCAGGACAGAGTGGAGTGCAGGAGCCGGAGAGGGGGCCGCAGCAGCGTCCAGCCCGCAAATGCTGTTCATTTGCATATGCACAAATCTCTGAGCCGAAACAAAAGCTGGGATCGCGCCGTGGCCCCGCGCTCTCTATAGCGCCGCTGGGGCAGCAGACCCGACAGGACGACGCGGCCGGCGGCAGAAAGACGCAGTTGCGAGTCTTCAGAGCGCTAGGGTTTTGCATGAGGAAAGGGGCGGGCGGCGCGGCGGGGTTGTCCCGAACGGAGTTCGGCCCCCCGCGAGCAGTCGGATCAGGCGGTAAAAGCGGTCAGCAGAGGCTGTTTGTTCGACTGATCGACATTTCCAAGCACGTCAACTGCTATGACCATTTGTCCCGTTAGTGTAATGAATGTTTCTCCTAGGAAGTGATGTAATTCCCACGCAGGATGGTAAGGTTTGGCGCGGACCTACATGACAGCTAGCTGAATTTTCTCCTTTAGGTATCTCTCCTCATCAGCCAAGCCGTGACTCTAAGCTCCCCACTGGTCTCCTAACATCTGAGGCAGTGTACTGCATATGAGAATGCATGTGTAACTAAAGGAAGAGAATAGAACAAGGACGAGGAAGGACAAATCTTGCGCTGTCGCTGACCAATTTGTGAGAGTATTACTCTGGCATTCGCCTGGTACTGAACGGACTGGCACTATCCCTTTCCAACGAGCTGCTCAATCCGCCACTTAGTGACGAAAATCCGCCATCAGAACGCAAAGCCTAGCACCTCACGGACAGAGTTGCTGCAGAGGTAGCGATAGTGTTGGCTCTGAGCCAATCTCAGCACGCGTGGGCAGTCAGAGGAGCAGGCGGCAGGGGGTCGGTCGCCTGGAGTGGCCGGCAGGGGCAGTCGGTGGGTGGCGAGGGCGCACGACAAATGCGGGTGACAGAAGCGGGAAACAGCACCGCGAGACAAGAGCGCGCGACAGAGGAGAGGGCGGGCAGGGAGGAGCGGGGCGCGGCACAGCCATGCAAATTATCTCGCAGTCGCCGCCGTCACCGCCGCTGCGACGTCCTCCGCGGCTTTAAACTGCGCCGCGCAAGCGATGCCGTTTGCGCAGATGTCGCTATGCGCTGCCCCCCGGCGCCAATATGCACGACGGAGAGAACAGCAGGAGGCCATGCAATGGACAAGATAAGCAGCGTGTGCAGCGAGCGAAGCAAAATATTACGAACACTGTAAATGATGGAATACGTTAATACAAATATCTGCAGATCCTCTGTTGTTAAAAGAATGTTTGAAAAAAAAGGTAACATAAAAATAGTTGTTTATACAATTAGTTTAGAATGTTAAGCTTTATTGCACGAGTATATGTTTTGAAAACAAGCGACTTTAGGAGCGAGTTTTCAAATTTGTACGAATGTAATAGAGCAACATTATAAACGAGTTGCATACTATATGCTTTTATATAACAGCATTCTACATTTATAAGAGACTCAAACATAATTTTGCGAAACAACTTCCCTGTGACGACTTGGGCATTTGACATCGTGCGAGTAAACGGTGGTCGGCTGTTCCGTTTAGCTCTACCTCCCCCCGATTTTCTCGCTACGATTGGCTGAATGGGTGATGACGCAATCATTCGTGTCATGAAATCTAATACATCATTTGTGCCGTAAAATGCCCGATTATGAACGACTTCTTGCAACAGAAAAGGTTCTTGTATAATGCTGGAATACAAAAAAAAGTTAAAAGAGTATCTCGTCATTATCAGGTTTTTCCATTTTACGATTTATTTTTTTTTCTATTTTTTGTATTTCCGAACTGTCTGCAAGCTTACAGAAGATTGTACAAATAAAGGAATGAATAATATACATATTTTACTACAAAATGGATATCGTTTTATAAATTATTGTAAATAATTTACAACAAAAATTCTACAACGAATTTTCACTATCTACCAACTACCTAACTCCTTTGCAGATTATGGTGATTATTTTTTGAAAATGTTTAGACATATGCTGTTGTGTAGAGATTTTACAGAAATTGAATGATAATGTGAGCTAGTCATAAATATCCTTCGTGAGCAATATGAAAATAAGCAAATTCGGAATTAAGTAATATACCAGTTAAACAAAATTGAGGTAAACAATTTCTACCTGTTAAGTCAACAACTTAAATCTTCAGACACGGTATAAGACATTTTTCACGTCTTACATGAAAGGAAAGGAAAAGGAAAGATAAAATTCACGTATTAGCCAATGTCGATTCGGTTACGGGCTTCTACAGAAGAGGAAATATATTTTAAGAATATTTCGTTGCTGCTAATCATCTAATGATTCAAAAGGTCCGTGTGAAATCGCTGTTCCGCCAGTGAAGGTTTGAGTTTCAGGGAGACCAACCCAAAGAATCGAGTCGTGCTCGTCTCTTTTTCGCGTTCTTTCGCAGACAGGTGAGCGGCGGCGCGCGATGCGGGCAACGCTCTTTTGTTCTCCGCCAGCACGACATCCGCGTCTGCGGGTCCGGGTTTGAACTCTTGCAGGTAACCTGAGACATGCGCAGCTTCAAAATGGCTGTGCTCTTTCAGGGGCGGATTGCGAAGCGCGTCAAGGAGCCTCCTAACACTTCATTAACAAAACAACAGGAACAAAAGGAGAATGGAGGTCTATGGCAGTATTTTTTTAAAATGTTGCAGGGGTGGAATTACGAACGTACAATTAACCCGACTACACTTAATTTTTCCTCTATTTTTGCAATCTGACTTCTATAACATTTGTGCTCAAAAAGAACTTTGTTCGTTCGATTCAACAGCAAAATATAAATATCCATTAGGTAAAGTTGCTTTCTTGAAATATCAACATGTTTACTGCTGTTTTTCTGCATACATCCTAACACAACAATTAAGGCACAAGATAATTATCATTAGAATGCAGAAATCATTTATATGATAATAGTGCTTTATGAGACAATGAACAGCAAATAAAATATTGACATGAAAACATTGGTGAAGGTAAGGTTAAAGAACACCTCGAAATCATCACAAAAGGCTGAAGTCAAAAAATTAAATAATAAGTCGAAAAAAGAAATGTGAAAAAACGAAAATAAAGATACTCCTATCCACAAAAGACAGTTTAAACAATGTGTTAAGACTCATAGGCAAACTCAACTTCTCAGGAATAAAAAAAGAATATTTCAATTGGAAATATTCATTATTTCTCTCATTCCCTTTCAAAAAATTCCTTTTGTATTCTCTGAAAACCGTTTTTCATTATACTCAAAGAGTCAAAACTGATTTCCTTTCATTCTCCAATTTTGAATTGGAAGCGAATACAAGAATTCAAAGCACATGCCACCAAGTCGTTCTCTCCTTAATATTGCCGAGTTGCGCCCGGCATAATGGCCCAAGCCGATAAATCTTTCGTCACACAACAGCTTGTTAAACCTCCTTCCGCACCAGAAACTCAACGACGTCCTCTCTCATTGTGTCCTCGGAGGACGCTTTCCGTCCAGGCACGCACGGACGTGTTTCATTACGGGCCCCGCGCACGGGCGTGCGCAGGGCGCCAACGCACTGCACCTCCGCCAGGAGCGCCTCGGGCGGCGGCAGGGGCGGACCAATCAGCGCAGACCGACCTCCTCGGACGGAACTTCACTACTTTACTGCCGGGCCCCAGCAGCATAATCCGGTAAGTGCGGCGTTGAAATATGTACACGGCGCTCATGCGCGGACTCAATTAACGAACGCAGCGCCGCGTGCGCTGCCCGCCCCCGTCCCCGCCCCCACCACCCCCACACAGTGGGCGCAGGTCGAGAGGAAGGGGGCCAACTTAAAAAGGAAGAATGAGTCCAAGGGTGAAACTGTAGGATTCCGCAGCCAGAGTCAGGATCTTCTCGGCTGTCCGTTAAACGCCGCATGGCAGGTACACGTGTCAACGTTTCGGTAGGCAAGCTGCTGAGGAAGGCTGCGAAATGGCGGCTAAAATAATGGCATCTGTAACTTCTATGCGGGGTCTCCCGGACAATCGGGAAAATATAGAGTTCGAAAGTTATAAGGGAACGAAGAGCATCTAGGAGTTGTGTTGTACTTATTGCTATTTTACGTCGCTGTGCACAGACGTAAAGTCGTCTGCCCCATGTTGTAGATTTACTTCATGTAAATTATTATCAAGCTTAAAAGAAGTAAAATTCATATTGCCTGTTTCACCACCCTAATGATACCGTCTTTCTTTGCCAGACGGTGAAAGAAAATCTTTACTTGATCCTCATAACATAATAATTGAATTTATATCACAAAAATTAAAATATACGGCATAGAAAATTACAAAATCTCCAATGGATTAGCCCTCTTCCTGGATTCACGGCATTGTAAACTCATATTTACCTTATTAATGAATGCAATATTTAAGTAATGCGTCTATTTATGTGTTCGAAACCTTAAAAAGCATTATAATAGGGGAAACAAACTATTAAAAAAACAAGTGAAAATCTCCGTATTTAAATTGCACCATCGCTCAGAACGCTGACGCGCATGAGCGAGCGAGTGTCCCAGCCCCACTGCCGGCCCACTGCCGGGGCCGCCGCCACTCCGTCCGCGCGCGCTTATTAATCCGACGCGCGCATTTTTACAGCGCGGCGCGCCAGACGGAGGGGGTCGGGCCGCGCGCGAGGGCGGGGGCGGGGGCCGCCGCCGACTTAATTACTCGCCCGCGGAGCCGCCGGGGGTCGATACCGCGACCGCCTCGCGCTGAATAATGGAGGCGGCGCGCGCCGGAAAAGGAGAGCGGAAGAGGGCGCGCGCTGAGGTGACGAGGTAGCACGTGAGGGGGCTCGAGTCGCGCGCCGGGCGTGCGCGTGTGTGGAGGCACGTTTGGTTGTTCATCTGACGTTATAGGTACGCTTGCTTTGGGTTCAAATATAAGACGCGAAATAAGCACAAATCCTGAACAACGTATTCATTACCTACAATATCAAAACAAGTGCACACGTCAGCTTGGGAGGCCTCTACACTTACAGTTTAATAAAGATAATACGTAACCCTATATATTTCATACATTTAACAAAAGAAGCAGAAAAGAAGATGCAGAGAGGATAATGAAGGAGCGGCAAAACAGATATGGGTAGTTGAGTGTAAATACGAGAAGTACTGATGTGATAGAGTGGGGTGTTTGGAAATGATTTTAAGCTTCTGAGTGTTGCGTTTCTGAAATTACAGACATGTAAGCAGAGTTGGATTGAAATATGAACATGAAGATGTGTTTGTCTTCATTAATTTTCACCATGTGTCATGTTAAATTACTCTGTTATACGGCGCTAACCTACACTCTGATAATATTATGTGGGCGATTTTTAGAGTGCGAAGATACTGACGAAGCTGGAGAGTACATGAGAACGAGCGAATGGTTTGTCGGTGGTGACAATCATGAAAATAAATGCTGAATGAAGAGATATATTTGCAAGTTCTTCTAACAATCTAAAAGCTTGGGGTACCTTTTGTCACATTACTGATGTTTTTATACATTTTCACAAAAGCCAAGAACAAAAAACCAAGGGATGTACAGAAAAGCATTGATACATGTTTCATTATATGTAGAACAAATATTAAAATAATGAAACATCATCGTTCAACAATCTCCTCCGTCAAAATTAATTACGTAACATAAAGATAGCCAAACACCAAAAACTAGTTTAAGTTGATAAGCCTTTGCTCTCCGGTAAGATATTCAAAATTTGGAAGACGTAGGTGATGCACTAAATCTTGCGGGAATGTATTTGTATGATTGTATGAGCGACATCCTTCAATTACAACTCCCTTGACATCAAATTGACTGTCTCTAAAATATTCATTATAAACTGCAAGGGACGACCTATATTCTACACAACCGATTTAATACCATCGACCTCAAAGAGTCGAGGCGAAACTTCTGGAAAGTCTGCTAAGGTGCTAGGACCAAAAACCTCCCCGCACAGAATGCAGGAATATTTTATACAAACAGTCTTTGAAATTCGAAGCCGTTCTCATCGCTGTTCCTGAAATAGCGCGCACTTTTGTTAGAATTGTAGAGCGGCCCCGGTTGAATTCCGCGAAGCAGCATGGGCGTTAGCAACTTGGGGGCGAAGTCCGTAGCGCCCGAGCAGCGATGCCCGAAAACAGTTTTCCCTTCATTTAAATTTGTAATATTTCTCAGAACAAATGCATGTTTGCAAGCAAGACCTCGTGGACTCCTCTCCCATGTTAAATAGAAACGCACGTGCGATGGAGGGCCAGGACGACAGCTTTTTGTTTCAAAAATCGGGAATTTTGGATCGCTCGAAAATGCCTCCTGCTTCGCCTCCTGTTTTGCTGGAAAACTTTCTAAAATATATAGTTTCACTTCGAAATGTTCCGAAAAACATGTTGGTACTCTGACAAAAGTACATTTTGGAATAGACATATTTTGTAATCTATTACATACAAAGTGTTTTGCTATACCTAAAAAACTGAAAAATACTTTAACATAAACAGGTAGCAAATGATCGCGCACCAGGAAAGTCTCTCCGTACTGAGCCCAATCAGGTCCTCCTATCAAAACCTGCATTTATGTTGGTAGCAACCAGGAATCACTGGG
Organism: Gryllus bimaculatus; assembly: GCA_017312745.1. Classification (NCBI taxonomy): domain Eukaryota; kingdom Metazoa; phylum Arthropoda; class Insecta; order Orthoptera; family Gryllidae; genus Gryllus; species Gryllus bimaculatus. Next base: position 3,153,724 of record BOPP01000094.1, read on the forward strand.
AAACAAACGAAGGGGACACAGCCAGCATCTGTTATGACAGTGGTGAGTACGCGTTTTACATTTTCAAGCTGCAGCTCGTGCTATCAACGTAATTTCTGTTGCAAGCACTCTTACCGGAAACGTGCCACTGCGGAGAGACTTTCCTGTCGCACTCTAAATACATAAGATGTACAAAAGTCCCTCGATTATATTGCAAAGTGTGGACTCCTGGATTGGCCCACCCGAAGCCAATTGTGGTTTCCCAGGTACCGGAATGTCCCTGCTATGCGAAAGACAACATGTGCCACGTAGCAGAGGGAAGCAAATGAAGCCACGGGCGCAAGATGCGAACACGTCCACCCGCTCTCTGTGGCTCCGGGTGATCGGCGCTGCTTCGTACCACTGAGCCGCACAGCAGCGCGCGCGCAGTAGATACGCCATTCCCAGCTTCCCGAGGAAGTGGCACGAGCGGGGCTGGGCTGGGCGGGGCGGGACGGAGGGCGGGTGGGCGTGGTGCGGGCGGGGCGGGCGGAGCAGTGGCGGAGTAAGCGAAGTGGGGCGGGAGCGGGCTAAGCGGGCGGTGCGGGAGCGGGGCGGGGCGGCGGGAGAGCGGACGCACGGGGCGGGCGGGCGGGCGCTGAGATGACGCCGACCAGCAGCCGTAAATCATGCATCGCGCTTTAATTATTCCCGCGTGCGAGAGCCAGAGCCAGCTCGGAGCGCGGCGCGACGACAGTCGCGGGCGGGCGGCGGAGGGTGCGGGCGGAAGGTAGCGGGCGGAGGGCGGCGGGCGGCGGGCGGCGGCGGCGCCGAGCGATTAAGATGTCGCAATTAGTACAACGGAGGCTGAAGGGCGATCATTGCCTCGGAGATATACGGGGTGCTGAAGCGAGAAAATATCGGTGTTGGAACGTAATTGGCATTTTTGTTGGAAACAGCTGCAACTATGTCGTTGAGGAAGATATACGATGGAATTCTTCTCTTTAGAATTGAGACGTTTAATTCCATTCAACAGCCATGTTGGGTAAGTACGACCGCCGGATGCATATTAGGTGAGTAATAAACATTAACATATCTTTAAATACGTACATAATGTTGTTGAGAAGATATACTGCTTGTTCTTCAATAGTGGATTTCTTACCTGAAAATTGAGATATTTAAATTTTATTTAACAATCTTGCTAGTAACGTTGAACGTGAATTTACATACAAAATGAGTCATAAATATGAAATTATATTTAAATACGTGACCATGTTCTTGTGAAGATTTAGGGCATTTTACATTTGCAGTGAAAAATCTTATTAGATCAACTACAGAAACTTAATTTTGTATTAATACTCAATCCTCTCTTAGAAGATATTTCAAATTGTTTTAGCAATTGCACCATTTATTCGTTGGAAATAATGATTATGAAAACAACATAAAAAATGAAAAATGGAAATATTTGTGGCATATCAATTACAGAGAATTATAAGATTTTCTGTAGTGTAATTTATTCACAGAAATTCTATCCTTTCAAACATGGTACCGTATCGAAATAACATAATTTATTACATATTCCTATTCGAAATCCTGAAAACCAGCATACCTAATTTATCAAGATTAATTACTGTACAATTAACTCAAGCACGTGTTAACACACCTTCTACATTAACTAGCCAACCAGAATCACAAAATATAGGCAATGGTCGATGGTGATGTTGCGAATGGTGACGAAAAGTCAAGGGCACCAAATTTGGCGAAGAAATAATTATTGGTAACGGGATGAGGAATCAGCGAAGCACCCGTCACCGGCTGCTTGCCAGAGAGTCCCAGTCACGACGATGCTTCGACGGCGCCGCACAAAGGGACGTAATGAAGAAAATATGGACAAAATATGAGTTTCTCAATTTCACAGGAAATTCATTCGAGAGTTTGCTCATAACAAATTTATAAATCAAGATTCAAAACGGGTAAATTGTTGATCAGTGCGGCGGAGTGACACAAAAAAATCTGCCAGACATTTGTGCAAACAAAGTTTAAAGTTTGGTGTTGACTAATCTCTAGTCAAACACGCAGAAAGAAAAATACCATGTAGCCCTATTAAATATTGTAGAAAACTACTAAAGAACGTTAAACGTAGGTATGTAAAATGTAACGACGTATCTTTTTGCTGTATTACACATTTGGTCCCGGTCGGAATGCTATCCAACGCAGGTACGAAGAGTTGATTTTCCCGAACAGTATCGATAACATCAAAATTCTTCCTAGCAAGACCAATTATTACTGTGACATTCCTGTAGAGACGGCGGCTGCTTTTCTCAGTGGCGACATCGCATCCTATGCAGCAGGTGTGTCAACGCGCGCCCGCACCAACTACGTGCCCTGTTGGGAAGCGCAGCGCTCCAGCGAGCACCGGCAACTCCCCCCGACTCCGCTCTCGTTTCCCCTCCAGATCCTCAAAGGGGGTCCCCTCCAGATCCTCAACTCTCGCAAGCTGAAGTGGCGCGAGTTGATGAATATTGGCTTCATACGAAGATACGTTTCCCAGATCTTCTCTCAAACAACCGAGTTTTGAATTATGTTTACATTTCTTACGATTTATTAGTACTACTTTATGTTTCTTTTCTTTTAAAAGTCTGCCTTATATAAATAATTTTGCCAATGGGAAGGATGACGAAATATTTTTTGTTTTAGTTTAGTGCTATATTTTATTACATAATTGAGTTACTGGTATGTAGCAATATGTGTATGTGAAAAATATTAACAAGTGTCTATAAGTTAACAATTCTTGCTTACGCGGGAGAGGCCTTTCAATAGAAAAAACGTAGGCTGAACGTAGGAAGTGAATGAAATTAATGCAGACTTAATTAAACACGATTACGAAATCAGGATATTTGTGATTCAAAATGTTTCATTTTACTATTAATTGGCAAGTTGAAATCTGATTGATGTTTTATTTCAATTAATGGATAATTTCTTTGTTTTAGTACAGGAAATGGAAATTAAAATAGGTAAATTTGGGGCAGTAATAGTCAAATAACTTTTCTAAAAGTCAGTTTCCATGTCACCAAGCAACTAGGTCCATATGACGTACCGCCATTTCGGAGTAATTTGTACAACCCTTACTATTAACTCTCGCGGCAGTTGCTTTGATCTTGAAGTGTCTGTTCTAAAGCATAGTTGACCGCGAGTTACTAGGGTTCGAATCTTGACGGTGGACATTCAAAATTGCTACATAGCTGGGCCAAATTCAACCGCAGAAGGAAAGTTCTATCCGCGACTGTTCTGATCGATAGTTTTGGTAGTTTCTGCGATCAACATCACGCAAACGCGAAAGCAATGCGATTACAAACGGACTACACACCACGCGCGATAGTTCCTTCCTCATTTTTGTTTCCTCTGTTACTTATTCACACCCTGACACACGCTCACACTTGCATGCACAACACATGTCATGCGCAACACAACACATGTAAGACTCCACGCGTGATTATATCTTCTCCTGGCTGGGGCGGAGCCCCGGTGGTAAAGATACCTGGAGAGGGGAACCCTCAAGCCATCGTCTAGTTTTGGCGCGATATATTTCGCTGCAGACGATGAAGAAACACGACCATCTTCCAGGATATAACGTGTCCTATTCTTGTGGGTCTACTCACCCTCGTAGTCAACGCGCCAGGAATCGATAAGAATTAACTCCCTCCCAAACAGAAACTTCCCAAATTTCGCCTTTTGGCCCGGGTTTGGCGATCCCACCGCAACGTGAGGCACGGCGCCGACGACGGAGCGCCGACGCCTCGATTTATCGCCTCTAATGGCAGGGCGTCGGGGGCGTCGCGGGCGTCGGGGCGGCCCCTGTCATTACACGCGCTGCTGCTGGCGCCCGCGAATAAATAAGCAGCGGCCACTCCGGCGGCGGCGGCGGCGGCGGCGGCGGAGGCGGCGGAGGCGAGATCCCGGAGGCCGTCCAGGTCAGGGCCGTCTCGTGAATGTAGTGCGCGTTATAGTCGTGGATGAGATCTGGCATCAACCTACATTTTTTTTCATCCCAACGGTTTCTCCCGAAGTTGGAGTGTCCCGTGAGATCGTAGGCTTACGTGGCCAACGTCAGTATTTACTTGGCTGTCCGGGTGACGCCGCGTCTATAGCAAAGGTAATGCCTTATGTAATACGCCCTGAGAAAGGACGCAGAATGGTGACCGAAACGATGGCACCTTCGCCATGGACGCGGCGTCACCCGGACACACTAGTAAATAATATGAGTGTCCCGTTTTCTCCCTAACCGGGACAATCTCTAAGCTTTCGACTGGACATGTGTGGTAGTTTAGGGCTTTTAAGAGTAAGTGAGGGTAGAGGGTTTCGATAGGCCAGGAATGAGAAAGGTCGCGCGCGGAGTTTGGTCAGTTGGTTAGGGCAGTGATCCGGCATTTGCCTGGTATTGTTCGGAGAAAAAACAGAAAAATTCCGAACGGAACAATTCTTCTCAAGAGAAGTATAATTCAAGCCACATACGTAGCTAAAGTCAAACTTCTGCCACAGTCGAGACTCGAACCCTAGTACCAGGTTATGTCACTTTGGAAGCGCCGATACCCTGGTTATTTAGACTCGGAATTGAGTCCATACGGACGCGCAGGAGCTTGGGTACATAGCTATAAACGTTTCGTTGACGTAAAGACGAAGAACTGAAAAAAAATCTAATGATTCGATATATACAAGTATAATACATGAAAATACAATACAAATAGCTACAGAAGAAGGCCACTGAATTCTAAATTGATGAAAACAAAATGGATCATATTTCAGACGAAAGACATACCACTTTCATACTGAGAGATGGTCTACAATCCCTAACTTATGCTTTCTTATCTAATTTCGGGAAATGTTATCAGTGCCTCTCAAGAATACAATTTGATAAAAATATACCACATTCTTTCAATAGGATATATAGTTTTGAACCAGATTTTAAGATAATGATTAGTTTATCGAGCAACCGAGTTCCCAATTCATCTCTTGAAAGCACACAATAGAACAAACAAGCTTAAGAAGAGGAAAAGCATTTAGAAGAGAAATATTCTGCAAGGAAATACAGAAAATCCAATTTGGATCAGCGAAAGCAAAACAAAAAGGTAACCAGTAGGAGCAGTAACGTCTCGCGATGAAGTTAGGTGAAGAACTAGTAGGAAAATATAAACCTTTACATGCTAATCTTAATAATTAAAATCGCATATTTCTAATGTAACTAATCGATTCTTTGGTCCTTCAAAACTACGGAGTTGTCTGTGATACCTTAATTCATCCCTTATATACTGTAGAAGTTTATTCTGAATTACTAGATTCCTAAACAAAACACTGAGATAACTGTATATCCTATGTATCTGTCGTATCATCTACCTGAACAAAAACATGTCCCTTTCTGTACTAAACGATTGATGAATTCTCAAATGAACTTAATTCATTTCATTACAAGCATTTTATATGTTCTGCCATGTTTAAGCAACTATCGAGTCGTATTCAACAGAGCAGCAAATTATTTTATGCTTAAAACTTTTCTCTTATTGCTAAAAATCAACCATGTCCAACAAAACAATTGCTGTAGTGTTGGAAAGGAACAAAATCACGGGAATTCATTAAACCGTAACCATGATTTAAATTAAGGTTGGAGTTTCTTTCTGAATGTTCAACTTTTTGTTCCAGATATTTAGAGAGATTTTCTAGGACGCCTTTCACTTAAATCTTCCTTATCCACTAAAGTCTTTCCAAAGTAAAAATGGCGTTCTAATGATATACACAGTACATAATGCACAGAATTCATATTTCATAGCACTATTAAAGAAGCCCGAAATGGAAAATTGTCATATTGAAAGAAGTATTTCTTATTGTATTTCTAGTATTTTGTATTTCTTTGTTGTATTTAGTATTTCTTTAAGAGCGTAGTCTTCCGCGGCCGGAGTCAGTATTTAATTGGCTGCCCGGGTGACGCCCCGTCCATGGCAAAGGTGCCGACGTTTCGATCGCCATTCTGCGAACTGACATTCTGCATTACGCCCTCCCCACGTCACCCGGACAGCCAATTAAATTCTAGTATTTCTATTGTTGTATTTCTAGTTCTACTTCCCCAACTTACGAAACGGGAGTGCTATGGTGCACCCTGCGCACTGCAGGGGGCAGCGTTGAGAGCGCATCCGATGAGTGACCGGAGAGGCGGATGACGAGGCCCCGAATCTCGCATTGCGCGACTGTTTAATGCAACGAAATGCGGACGCGGTCGCAACAGCCCTCGCGGCTGGCAGCTAATGCAGGCTAATGCGCGCCGCCCCGCCCCGCCCGCCCCGCCCCGCCCCCGCCCCGCCCGCCCCGCCCCGCCGCCGCACCGCGCCGCACCGCCCGCCCCGCCCCGCGCCGCACCGCCCGCCCCGCCCCCGCCCCGCCCCGCCCGCCCCCGGCCCCCCCCCCCACGGGCCCCCGCGCTACCAGATCCCCGCTTTTCAACCTGGCTGAACTCGTGTCACTCATCTTGTGCTCCTGCCTATGACGTGCTGGGGACTATTAAAACGAGAGCACGCTGCATTGGTTGGCGAGACGGAGTGCCGTGTCACAGGTTTTACGCAAACGCTACGGCCTCAAAATGCAGTTCACAAAGTTTCTTTAGCACTCCTTAGAAAGCTGCCATGAAAATTTATTGGCTGTCCTTGATATGTTGCTTTTCACGTAATTCACCTTCTACTTGCTTAAGTGTCGACACATTTTTCAAGGGTTCAGTACCACCGAAAAAGAGAAGAATGTCGAATATATGGGAAGAGGCTACTCAAATGTCTTGTCTTTTGTGCATTCATTTGTGGATTAACAACGATCTATTTATCAAGTAAATTTGATCGATTCAAATATTTCATTGCCAGTGCTCTTATTTTTATTACATATATTAGGAACTCGAACACGGAAGATATCCTTGCATCATACTTAGACGAATTAACGATGATTTTATTGCCGTCAACAGCTTCCTACCTACGACAGGTGTTTGCGCTCCAGCATGCAAAAACTTATCAGACTGAAGCGAAACTTGTCCGGCGACGCACCGCGTCCAGATAGTTTTGCCACCGTGATAACACAACCCGTTTTTGAGGTGGGCGTTCCCTTCGGCAGTTTTAAGAACAGATAATCGTTTCCTAGTCAGGTGACATCGAAACATATTACACTTGAGATCGTTCACCGCACATTTGTATTCGAACGTGTACTAGAGTGCAGTCGGTATCCTTTATTCGCGAGTTGGTGCAGTATGTTCCAAGGCGCACAACTGCCCTTTTTATGTGACTTCGAAATGAGCATGTCGTCAAGTATTCTCTCTTCCTATTTTAGTCCCTAAAATGTCACCCTGAATATCTACACTGCTATACGTTTGTCTGATGTAATTAAATTACGAACATTTCTAGTTAATGATGCCTACTGTTGCATTGCAGAAAGATTCCCAAATAATTGTTCAATAATTATGAAGCAATAATAGAATGAAAAATGAACAAAGAAGAAAATACAGTAACACACTTTTCTATTTAGAACTCTATAGTACTCATCTCAATTTTTGTAGAAAGTGAATGAAACTAATTAAAATATAAGCAAATGTAAGAAAGGAAAATCAAACAGAATACGTTCTCTTGGCAAACGTTATAAAATAACCGAGTCAACTTTCCTCACAATCATCGAGAAAGAAAGTAAACTCGCATTTTGGATCGTTAACGCGATAACAAACTGCCAGCAAACAATGAAACATTCAACGAAAGGGCACAAATTTGTGCAACACTACACAAACGACTTTCCGGCTCTGTGGACACAAAAGTTTGGCAACAGTTTCAAAGCATTCATCTCCAATCGAGCGGCAAAAAACAGAAGTCAGAGCGCCAGCGAACGCGCTACGAGAGGGCTCCCATCGACCCGGTTGCTCCGGTTCCCTCGCTTATGAATTACGCGTGACATTTACGCAAGTCACGCATTAATTATAATAATAAAAATGACAATGATAATAATAATAATAATAATAATAATAATAATAATAATAATAATAATAATAATAATAATAATGTTTATCAAATCATTGAGCCAGTAGTGTAGTAGCCGTCTCGGACAGAAAGATCGCGGGTTCGAGTCCCACTTCGCGCATATGTGTGTTTGTGTGTGTCGTTCTTTCACCTCCATTATCATTATCATTTCATCTTCCGTATCCCCCGAGATAACAACCCACAGGGATAAAATTCGGATCCATGTAAATGCTCGTCCCCTGATAAAAAGTTACATGCACCTGCCACCGGGGTAATAGTACTACACCCGGTAAATGCAGTATGTATGCATGCGTGGTCCAACGCGGCCTATTCGCGTTCAAACAACAACAACAATAATAATAATAATAATAATAATAATAATAATAATAATAATAATAATAAATATGAGGCTGTTGATAATTGCAGTAGGTTCTGGATATGGTGAACTTACATTTATAATGAACCTAATTTACTGTTTGACATACATTACAAATAGACTAGATGATTCGGTTATAGTGAATTCTCAACATCGGATGTACTCAATACAGAAATGATACAACTTTCAAGAAAAAATACTTAGCTTCACGACCACGAATTGCCATAATCCCAGAGTTCACAGGCGGAGGATTTCGTGAGTCTTTGACGGTATTTACACTGAATGTAAGAGAATGGGGGTACGTGCGAGCAGTGAAGAAATTGTTTCAGCTCATCTATGGTAATTCTGACGGTCCCAAAGACTTCATCGACGCGGACTGCAAGATAAAAAAGAGTGAAATTCTATCGGGGTACGGCATCGTAAATGCTTTGAAAGAGTTACCGAGAAAAGAACAAAACGAGTGTGAAGACAAAGAAGTTACAAATAAAGGCACTGTTGAAAAGGCGTAGGATTCATTGAATTGTACAAAGACTGCAATAATATATTTTGAGAGTGGGGACAATGAAGAGGGAAGAGACAAGTGTGAAGAACGCACAAACTCTGAAGGTTGATTCGCAAAAATTGTACAAATATGTACACAAAACAGTAATAACATAATCTTTCAAGGCAAAATCCATAAATTGAAATTTCGAATCCGTGATGAAAGGACGTTTTGGTGAACCTCTGAAATAACAAAGTCAATCACCGCGAGTTAATTATCTTCTACGCGAACTTCTGACATAATGGATATAGTGAAACTCCGATGTATTTAACCAAAAATGTTTCTCTCTCTCTCTCTCTCTCTCTCTCTCTCTCTATATATATATATATATATATATATATATAGAGAGAGAGAGAGAGAGAGAGAGAGAGAGAGAGAGAGACGTTCTAGATGAACACACTCGTATATAAGGGAATATTATTTAACTACTAGCAAAATACTCGGCGTTTCCCGAGCTTTCTTCATATCCAATTCTGGTCAATGAGGAAAAGGATTAAATTTATATCAACCATTGAGTTTAAAATTATTACTGTTAGTGTAATTGGCTCAAATTTTAATAAAATTTTATAATGTCTTCCATATTATTTTACAGCACATTGCTAGTAGACTAACAAAATCTAACGCTCCGCTACTGGCCTTAGGGAACCTATTAGGTCCCAGTTGGTTGCACCGCTACTGATCTCCGGCGGAATACATTACAAAGCAATCTGCTCTCACCGACAGGCGAAAGACAATCATCGTGGTGCATCTACCAACATATTATTTAAATGAATAATTTTCCGCAGTGTATTAATCTTTATCAAATTTTGCAAAGACACTGCGACCATTCTCAAGAAGAGCCTATAGAAATTTAGTATTTATTCATAGACTACTGTTTGTGGGGTCGGTTACATGTCATTGAATTAACTTGTATAGGTATAGATTCATTTAGAGTCCATATGCTCACTAACACTTGCAACAGATTATAGGAATCTTCAAAGACCAATAATGACGAGATCTTGTTTTGAATTTCATTGATAAAATATTTATTTACATAATCATGTAAAAAATATTAACTCCAGAGAAATTTTATTTTTTCTTGAAATGTGATTGACTGTACTAAATATGTTTGGATTCTCCAATGTATTGAATTTTGTTCACCAGACAAAGAAAGTCATCAATGTACTTTTAATGTTCTTTGGTAAGACATTATTTAGAAGAAAGTTGACTCAAGCTTCTCAGAGCTGCGTTTATGAAGACAAAGAGAGGGATACGGCAAGCAGACACTCTATGCTCGAAATCCTCTTGTAGATCATAACTGGAGTGAGAGCTTACCCTAAAGGTTAATGGCTCCGATGGCACTATTCCTAACAGCGGCTTCTCTGCCTGTTTCTAGTTTCGTATGGGCGGAAATGAGCTCTGGGCCTCTGGTGTAACCCTTTGGCATGGAGCTCTTCGAGAGGCAAATCGATTTGTGACCATCAGATAGACTGGCGACCTTTGACCGATAGCTAAGAACCGCTGGCTGGGAATTGGCAACGCTGTCAACGCCATGACGCAATGCCTTGATGATTTACGTGGTGAACTGAACGCGCGTCAGACTCAACCGAAACCAGAATTTAGAAACAATCACTACAAAAGCAGCAGATGATAACAAAACAAATTAAGGAGTCTCCATAATATGCATTTCGGTAGCATAAAAAATAGATTTTCTTTTTGTTTCATCTCATCAGTAAATTTCAAAACTTAATCCGAGACGAATAGAAGTAATAGAAAATGGTAAAATTTGTTTCGCTAACGATGTCAGTATTTCAACGTGAAAGCTGTTCGCAGAGATCAATCGATGGATCGTGAAATCCAACAACTCAACACACGAAATATCTGTGGAAAAACATCCCAGAGACATTTTTGCTCAATACTTTCGCGCAAACCTCTCTAAAGTTACGAAGGAAGATGCTGTTGAGAGGAAGTAGTGGACTTAAGCGAGTCAGGAGGGAATCATAAAATGCCTCTGTCGAATTCCGCGGAAAAGATGTCTAAATAAAATCCAATAACTTCCTCAGATTCTTCTTTTCGTGAATGTAAATTTAAAAAATAATAGTTTTTAATTATATAATTTGAAGTTTCAAAAAAGTATTACTATCTTTGGTACTAGTAATTGATTCTAACTTTCATTCGGAATGCATTTGTAAAGTTGTATTGGGGTTGAGGTTGTATAAATTGTCATTATAAATAGTTCATTCTAAACTTTATTTACAAATGACCACGATATTTTAAAACGCGGTTATAATGGATGTTAAATGTTTCGTGACATAAGGCCGCTACTGAATTTTCTTGGTATTGTGCTAGTGTATGTATGCAAACGACTCTGGAGATAAGAATCAATGGGAAAGTTTTGTCTTTCAAATTCCATGTGATTCAAAGAGGCACTTATGTAGTTAATATCTCTAAAACTGCAGAAACGAGCAAATACACCAGCTAAAAAAGGTACAACTTAAGTAACGTAGTATTAGCAAACGATGGAGAGGTTATGACTAGATGCAAATTCGCTATTTTTATTCATCACTATTTTCGTCTTCTCCCCGTAATTTATTCCTGAGACTGCCGATCCAAGGAAGGGCAGCCGACCGCAACAATAGCAGCGGAAGGATGACGCATCAATTCCTCTGCAGAGCCACTGCGGTCCAGCACGAGAACGCGACACAGTAGCCCCTAAGTGGATGCAATTTGCCTGCGGTAATTAAGTTCTCCGCGAGAGACCATCGATATCTTAATTAAAATCTAATCGGTCGAGACTAGAGAACACTCAGACGAATATAGAGGCACATCCATCTCATTGAAGATCATATTATTGTATTACAAATTCCAATTATCCCTTAACCATAATGAAGCAGGGAATGGAAACATCATGAAATGACATCTTTCAAAGTGACACTAATGAACTAATATAGGTATAATGACTGATACGAGACGAAAATATCCTAGCAATCTATTCTAATTTTGCTAACGATCAACACCACCACCAATTTTATTAACTGGAGAAAGTAAGTAACAAAACTTCTAGTAAGCGCTGTATATACAAAACAATAGTTTAAAACTTTTTACATTTAATTTTGGAATTTTATAATTTGGTCAGATTAATGCTCACATGTAATTCGTTTCATCAATTAATCTTACATCACAAAATAAATCAACTAATTATAATTAGCAAGAAGAACAAAAAGAAGGAAAAAGACCTGTATTGATAATGTCAGCAGATCATATAGTTTCACTGAATCGTGTTCCATACGTTAATAGATTCTATGCCTTACGAAAAAAAGTGACAAGTACTAAAAACGTGTACACAATATCACGCAAACTCATTTGCATTTTCACAAGCACCCACGATAATTAACCGCAGTCAGCGATCGATTGCGAAGAATAGACAGGATGGTCGGCAGAGGGTATTGGCCTCCTGCGGAATTGGTCGTTCACAACTTACGCAACGAGTTTCCAAAACTCCATTACAAGAATTCACAGAGCGCCCGACGAATACCCAGAAATATCTGAACCCTCACGACAGTCCCACGACCCACAGGGAACGACGAAGAATATGCGTCCAAACTCGCTTGCAATTTACTATTTACAATGCTTCTATTGACCATAAAAAATCCAATACTTTTGGATTACCATACACTGAAAGTATACTTCGAAACTATTGAATTAACTAATAACGTAGTCAAGTAGAGCTGTAGACACTAAAATTATTTACAGCAACCGAAGGTATAGGTATTAAATAACCTGGCGAGATATAAAGTAATGCATTTTGTGTATGGAATGTGTACGTAGGCGAATAAACGTATACAAAAAGTATACAAAATACATACGTAGGCGAATAAAAGTACACAATACTTATTTGGTATACTTTTTTTCGCATTATAGACCGGAATAAATCTATCTACAACCAAAATTTCCCCTGAAAATAATATTTTTTTTAAACTAAATTTTACTAGCTGACCCGTAAAACGCTCCGTAAGTAGTAATTAGAAAGAATGACAATTACTTAGATAACAACTATGATCATAAGCCGAGAATAAAAGTTTTAGAAATGCAGGTTTCAGCGCATTGTTTACGAAAGTAAGGAACGAACAAGAAAGAACGAAAGTAGAGCGAGAGAAAGAGAGAGAGAGAGAGAGAGAGAGAGAGAGGTGGCCGAGGGAGGGAGGAGAGAGGGAGGCGATGGAGGGAGAGTTGGGAGGGAGGAGGAGAGAGGAGAGGATAGGAGGGGGAGGAGGAGGGAGAGATAGGAGGAAGGAGGCGATAGCGGGAGGAGAGGACGAGAGATAGGGAGGGAGGAGGAGAGATAGGCGAGGCGAGGGGAGAGATGGAAACAAGGCGAGGCGGACAGATAGGGCCAGAGGGAGGGAGGAGAGATAGGAGGGGGAGGTAGGGGGCGGAGGGAGAAGAGCATGGGCGAGAGCCGCGGAGACGATAGGGAGGGAGAAGCAGAGCCCGAGCAGCTAGATGCGAGGCGAGGAGAGGGCAAGCGAGAGACTAGATTAATGCAAGCTTAGGGCAACAAAAAGGAACCCCTTCACTAGCACGAGTGGTACGATTCACCGCCAGTAAATCGCGCAGCCCAACGAACAATACGAGGCCGCGTAGCATCGCGCACCACCCGACCTCTTCCTCTCAGCCCAGCCCGCACCAGGCCCAGAAAAGGCAGCGCCTCTGACCACGCGGCCCACATCCCCGGCCCTCACGCCATCCTCCGCCCCCGACCCTCCCCCTCCCCCCGCCCCCACCGCCGCAGGGCTCATGCTTTCATTAACAGGCGCCTAGCGCCGAGCGGCGGCGGCACATTCCGCCAAAGCGGCCTCCGCGAAGTGGCGCCCGACTGCGGGGGCGTGGCGGGGGAGGGGAGGCGTTGGGCGCTAAGCGTATCAGGCCGCGAAATTCCCGGCCGACGCCGCCCGCCCCGCCCGCGCCCCAGCGACAGCCTCGACCCGCTGGTTTAATTCAAGCGTCCCGTGCGCCCCTCAATTAACGGCAGGCGAGTTACTCCCGGCCGCCCCGCCCCCCCCGCACCCCGCCCAGCGAAGCCTGCTGCTGCGTGCCGCCTAGCCCTGGCACCCTCCTCCCAGTCAGGGCGAGCGGGGAGGCGTCCGGAGGCTCTGCGAAGGAACCGGAGCTCGTGCAGCGTACACGCGACATGTTGCCCTATTGGCTTATGACTGATTTAATGGTAATACCATTATTATATGGCACTTGCACGAATAAGAAGATGTATCAACATATGTATTTACAAGTATTCAAAAAAATCTAAGAACGTAAATGAGAAGATGTTAATGAAAAGAATTCCTTTAACTCTGCTAATGAAAATTGATTTCCAAATAAAAAATTAATGAACGTAATTCAATAATTGTAACAGAATACGTGATAGTTTGGTGTTCTCGAACCAACTGTTTTCTTCAATTTTATTCATTTTATTATAGTATATTAGCAAACCTTAAAGAATACTGTGTCAAGTTATGAAATGAGTATATGTTATTCTCTTTCCAGCATTTTTGCCATGCACTTTAATATATAAATATGAGTCTCAGAATAAATTTTACTCGTGCAAATATCATAAACGGTCGTCAATGGACTTGCAGTGAGAAAGTTCATTTAGCGCAGTTACACATGAGATATTCGCCTTCGAGAGTTAGGCAACCACTTGGGCTCGGGTGATCGGCACGTTCATGACATCTTGATTGCGTCCGAATGTGGATTTGCTACTTTCTGTTATTTAAATTGCATCACTGACATACCAACGGCGTTGCTAGCCAAGTTCGATAATACGTGAAGTCACGAGCGAATTTGAAACATCGCTGGTTCCTCATAGGTTGACCGACTAGGAACCCTGGGATCTAACGGCACCAAGGCTAGTTGCCTTTCATGGAACATAGAATGACAAATGTAAACTCTCCAAAATATGAGGGAACGAACTATATTTTTGGAAACAATAGATTTCAGTATTGCAAGTTGTTATTACAATTTAAGTTATTACATTTTATGAATTGGTATGAATTTTGACCTTCTTATCAATGGAAATCTCTTGTTCGGGGCACAATTTAGAATGTCTCATGCACACATATATTGCACGCATGCGTGTTAACTTAGCCATGTACCCGCAGATATTGGGAGTAATTTGAGGTCAGTTGGGAGTGAGTTGGGTTTAACTAACAACCAAGGTTTTATTCTTTTAAAACTAGAGAAAGGAACAGAAAAGTCCTTCTCTCACGAGACTAATAGCTCAACTGAAATAGGCCGTTAGCGGCGTGGAAGAGTGAAAATTCTTTGCGGATTTTTTCCGTCTTGGCCAATTAGAGTGTAGTTACGTAGAATTAAAGAAATAATGCAAGAGACTTGTTTTAGTTTAGGTT
The DNA here is from genome assembly GCA_017312745.1 of Gryllus bimaculatus. Lineage (NCBI taxonomy): Eukaryota > Metazoa > Arthropoda > Insecta > Orthoptera > Gryllidae > Gryllus > Gryllus bimaculatus. The sequence goes on from BOPP01000094.1 coordinate 3,169,009, forward strand.
GGGCGAATTGGTGGTGGCATAATTTCTTTGAAAAGTGGTGTGATTGTTACGACATCGCGATAAGCGATGTGGCGAAGTTTACGCTAGAATAAATAATTGAAATACAGCAAACACATTAAATCATTTGTACTCGTCTGGCTGAAATATTTGGCAAGAGCACGAATTACAGATTTAAGAGTTTTAAAAGAATGAAATCTTGCTTGTTAATTTAATAAATAATGCTCAAGACGCGCGGTACATGTCTAAGCCTACACGCATGCGTGGAGTATGTGCTCACGAGACATTCTATATTGTATCCCGAATATCTCTGTTAAACCGTGCATGCCAATCTTTTAAGAAGGAATTACAGTTGATGATTATTAAAATTTTGAATCTTGAATTGTCTTCTTTTGAAAAAGGAAAAAAAATATTTCATCTAGTATGTTGCTGCAAAATTATATTTCCACAGTTCAGGAAAACTACTAGAGTTTGTCTTTCTTTTTTCATAAGATAAAACGTCATGAAGCTTAGAAATGGCCTTTGAAATGAGGGTTCACAGTTCAGTGTACCATATAATAATTATTCACGAGAGTCGATACCCCAAGGACAACTTAATAGGTAGCGAACACCTCATTATTTGATTTCGCCGCCTTGGTCTTCATTAAATCCCAGAGTGCAATCGATAAGCCCGAGGGGCAGTTGCGCAGAGCAGCGCAGTTCTCCGCTCGACGAAGTTGGTCGTCGCGAGGACGCAGCCGCCGGCAGCGCCAGCACGCGCCGCGAGGACGCCGGGGGCGGAGGGCGCCGCCCAGGAGGAGGAAGGGGCCCGCGGAGGCGCGTCGAAGGGACGGAGGGGGGCGACGAGAAGCAGAGGGGAGGCGATGGTAGGCTGTGTGCGGTGGTGAAACAGTGGCGACTCGCGAGGTGGGTGGGGTGGAGTAGGCGTGAGCCTAGAGGGGAGGGCTGCCATGAGGTAGGCGTGAGGGGAAGGGACAGGTAGGATGGAGTCAGGCGGGGGTGGAACGGCGTCTGTGTGTCGGGGTGGAGAGTGGGGTACGAGGAGGTAGGATGGGATACAGAGGGGCGCGTGGGGGTAGGAGAGGTCGTGGTGGCGGGGACGAGCGAGGAGGGTTGGGGGTGCGCATGGGGCGGTGGCATGGGCGAGGGCGGTGCCTGGCGAGGTGTGGGCGGGTCGTGGAAGACCGCTGCACGCCCGAGTTCGCGGGGTCACCGTGGTCTCTCAGGGGACAACGCGAGCCGCGGGTTTAAGCGCAACGGCCGAGACAACGAAAGGGCGTCCTCAGGAAGCTGGGTCGAGCAAGTCCAAGAAGACGCTGACTGGAGGAATGCGGTCATTGGTACAGACCGTTATTCCTTTTTTCGAAGCAACTGCTAAGCAGATTATGACGAAGGTGGCTGGAGTAAAATATCTGTTACTTAAAACTTTATTTTATGTCACCGTTACTGAGCTTCGGAATTTATTTACTTGTAAGGTATAGCGCTCGAATGTAAGGAATAAAAAAGGAAGGGAGAGAGTTGAAATGAGAAATATAAAATAACAAGTCAAAGATCATTAAAGAGAGTAAGGAAAAAGACGAGGAAAAATAAGAGAAACATTAATGCGAATAGAACAACGCAATGAATTAAGCTTGGAAATAATAAAACCTGGCGTAAAATTACAACTGAAATGGAGAAAGAACGGCGTATGAGGAGAAATAAGAGATCGGTAATAAACTGAAAGAACTGAATAGGAGGGATAAATGTGTAGGGATAAGGGAAAGAAACACTTGCGATGAAGGAGTCTTCACCGGGGAGAAGTGAGTTACGTGAGAATCTGCAGCTTCGGTGGTTAGTAGTTAGAGCTTTGGGCTGTTATATCCAAGTTCACAGGCTCATATGTAGTCACAGCTTTGGACTTTTAAAGAACAAAATAATTCTCCGTACACCTTCCCTCAGAGGGAAAGTAAAACAGGCTACCCAATGTTGTTGATTCACTGCCTTTAAAAGATCCTCAAACCTAAAAGACGCCTCTAAGCTAAATTTTAATTCATCACTTTTGTCACCACCTTTCGCTACTTGATAGAAAAAGAAGTGGAAAAAAAGAAATTTTGCGTGGTCAGGTAGGGGGGCGTGCGGGGGAGGCAAGTGGCGTGGCAGGAAGCAGGCGGGCG